>PVJA010015827.1:0-44532 GCA_004027025.1 Myocastor coypus | reverse complement strand
ATAGCTACTCTTTATTAAACAAAAACATACCATAATATACACAAGCAAATTAAGATTAAATGGTCTGTCCAAGCCTTTTCATGAATAACTGTTAGCAGCTGAAATACAGCATGCATTTGGTGCACTCTGTCAGTACCTCTTGAATGACGACATAGCTGTAATAGCCTTATTTTGTATATTTTATTTTCTCTTGCTACAAAGCTGTCGTTTCCCTGTATAAACACAGCCTCAAATGATACAGCTCATTATAAAATTGTCAGTCTTCATCTCATATTTGTTATACAGCTGACACCCATGCTTTTCAGTATTTCAACCTAAATCCAGAGAAGTATAAGCAAGTTATAGTACTATATAAGGCTTATGATAAGTGTTATCTTTGAATTACTACTTCTTATACCTACCTAGACTTTACCATGCATAATTTCATAAATTCTTTTTTTTTTTTTTTGTCTTTGAGACAGGGTCTCATTATACAGTTCAGGCTGGCCTTGAGCTCACTTTTGTAACCAAGGCTGGTCTCGAACTCACACTGATCCTCCTGCCCCAGCCTCCCAAGTGCTGGGATTACAGGCGTGAGCCACCACGCCCGGCCCTAATTTCATAAATTGTAAAGTTCAGAACCTACAGTCTAAAGATCCTAAGGTATATATAAAAAGATATGCATCATGTTTATCTGCAGTTATTAAGGAGTTAAGGACTATTTTCATCCAGGAGCAGTGGTGAGAGCAGTTTCTCTTCTATCATCCTGTGTACATAAGTGCATGGTTTTGTTCCTGCTATGTTTCCTCTCATGCATATTTTATTTTAAATAATTTTTTATTTTTATTTATTTTTTTCTTGTTTCAGAAATTTTATTTATTTGTTTATCTTTATGACCGGCTCAGCCTGCCCTGAGGGCCGGGCTGGTGCAGCATGTGGTGCCAGGGATCGAACTGCATTCCCTGTAGCCACCTAAGCTTTCCTAAGTAGGCGCTTTAGACCACTGAGCCATCCTGCCAGGCCCCTCTTATGCATGTTTTAAACAAATATAAAGATACCATAATATTTAGGAGCGTAAGAGTGTACATGTGTAATTGTAGCACTTGGGAAGCTGAGGCAGAAGGATCAGTACCAGTTTGAGGCCAGTACAAACTACAAGACCCTGTCTCAAAAACCAAAAATCCACACACAAAAATACCATAAAATTTACAATCCATCTTTACTTTTGTTGTATTCTTTATTTTTGTTTAGGGTCTTCATAAGTATAAAACATTTTACTAGACTGGGCATGTGGCTCATGCCTGTAATCCCAGCGCTTGGGAGGCTGAAAACAGAAGTATGACTAGGAGTCCGATCTGTGTAGTGAAACCCTATAGACCCTGTACTAAATACATTTTTTTAAACATTTTTTTAAAGATTATTTTTATTTTATTTATTTTTTCTTGTTTCAGAACCTTTGTTTATTCACTCATTTTCATGGCCTGCTCAGCCCACCCTGAGGGCAGGGCTGGCATAGCATGTGGTGCTGGGGATCGAACCGTGGTCCCTGAAGCCGCCCAAACTTTCCCAACCAGGTGCTTTAGGCCACTGAGCCATCCCGCCAGGCCCCAGTACTAAATACATTTACAAAAAAGATAGTACTGAAATCTCAGACCTAAAGACTTTTTGATAAGTGGATTTCCCACATGAGCTACCTCAGGGATCAAGACTAGACTGCCATGTAGTTTTATTGAGCATTCACTGTTGATTTATTCACCTTTTTCTTTTTAAGTTAGAAAAAAGATGTTGTTTTTGTGATGGTGGTGGTGGTGGTGGTGGTGGTGGTTGGGATTAAGGATGTGTTCTTCCATTCAAAAGTGTAGAAGTCATAAGTGTCTGGTCATGAATTTTTACAAGATGAAAAAATTCATGTTACAGTCATCCAGATCAAGAAATGGAAGCATCTCTGCGCTCTCTCCCTTCCAAAAGTAGTAACTACTATTCATGCTGGAACCAGTAGCTTTTTCAGAGTAGAAAATCAGGCAGCAGTATTTAATAGAAATAAACTTATCCCAGGGAAAAGCAGCTTATCCCAGGGAAATTATTTGAAAAGCTAGCTTTTGAAATGTAATCCTGCCTTTCTTCTTCCATTTGAGATTAAGTTTAGGGTGTTCACACTGTGCTAAATCACAGCCCATGTTATTTTGGTTTATTTTTTTTCTTGTTTCAGAACTTTTGCTTGTCTGTTCACCCATTTCTATGGCCGGCTCAGCCTGCCCTCAGGGCAGGACTGGCGCAGCATGTGGTGCCGGGCCCCTCGCAGCCCATTTTAATATGTATATTTTAACATATATAATTTGAACACATGTATATGGGGGCCAATGGGATGGCTCAGCGGTTTAAAGCACCTGCTTAGGAAAGCTTAGGTGGCTGCAGGGACCGTGGTCATTTCCTGTTACCACATGCTGCGCCAGCCTCGCCCCCAGTGCAGGCTGAACCAGCCATAAACAAACAAACAAAACCATATATATGTTGGACTTGTGTTGATCCTCCTGCCTTCAGCCTCCCCAGCTCTGCGATTATAGGTGTGCGCCACTACCCCCAGACTCTGGCAGATTTAGCTTTCTCTGGAGTTAGGGCGGCATGTGGTGCCATGGATTGAACTTTGGTCCCTGTGCTTACCTAAGCTTGTCTAAGCAGGTGCTTTAGTCCGCTGAGCTATCTTGCTGGCCTCCATTTTTAATTAGAACTGGGGTCTTGCTAAGCTTTCTTGGCTGAGCTCAAACTAATGATCTTTCTGCTTCTACCTCACACCCTTCTGGTATTACAAATTGGTGCCACCATGCCTGGTTGTTAGTATAACTGAGAAAAGTACTGGTAGTGTCATGTTTTAAGGCAAGATCAGTCAGGATATAAGTAGATGAAGTGAGTTGACTTCTCAGTAAGCCTTTGTGAAGGGCATCTGAAACATAAGGAAGCACATTAATTTTGGTCAATAAGTATTCCTTGCCAGTTTTCTTGTTTGTTGTAGAAACTTGTATACTTTATATTCTGTTTCCCTTGCATTTTTCCCTCCAGAGTATAAGGGGAGCTTTGAACTCATTGCAAGATGGTGACACTGAGTCAGTGATTTGATTTGTACACCTGGAAAAAAAAATCCTGATTCATGGCTATAGGATGATTCTTTTTTTTTTTTTTTTTTTTTTTTAATGTTATGGCCGACTCAGCCTGCTCTAGAGGAGGGGCTGGCGTGGCATGTGGTGCTGGGGATCGAACCGCAGTCCTTGTGGTTGCCTAAGCTTGCTTAAGGAGATGCTTTAGACCACTGAGCCATCTCACCAGCCCTATAGGATGATTTTTAAAGCTTTTTTGCTATTAATATGTAATCATTTCTAATATATTACCACCATCTAGACTCTTACTTGATTTGGTGATAATAAAGAAAACAGGAGTTAATATATTACTTTAGGAGTGTAGTTTTATAGGGGAGAGAGTGTGTGTGTGTGCGCGCGCGCGCGTGTGTGTGTGTGTGTGTGTGTTTGTAGAAGTCCTATTTATCGAGCTCCTGCTAGGCTCTATATTCAGTGTTAGGGACATAAAAATAAACACAATTTTTTGTCAGTTTTACCTTTATAGTGTGGAGAAAGCTAATATCTCTGGTCATCTTTAAAAATGTCCTTGCTTTTAGAATCCTTTCATTTTCCCATCTCTGCTTTAAGATCTCAGTGCCTTTCGTTAGATTTTATTCAGTCTTTCTGGATTAATAACAGCCTCATATTTTAAAGATTCTACTCTGAAAAACACATCTCAGTGACTGTGAGAGCTATGGTTACCATCTTGATGTTACATGAAGCTAAGTTATATATCCTTTCTAAGTTCCATGTCATATGTGTTTCTTTTTTTATATTATACACAAAAGTTGTCTTTTTCTGTATCTCACTTGTAAAGAGAATGAATCTTGAAATAAAATGGGCTCTGTATTAGTAGTCAGAAAGTCTTAACAATTTAAGAGTCCTTGAATTATCCTTTCTTCGTCAGTAAGCTAAAAATTACTGTAAGATCATTTGTTGGTTTTATGTCTCCAGGACTTGTCCTGTATACAATCAGTCCACAACTGATTGTCTGTGATTCTGTCCTGCATTACTTATGTTCCACCCTGTTTGCTTTTGGTGACTGAAAATGCTGTGTATTAGCTCTCATCTTCAGTTGATTAGATTTGCCTCTTTCTAGGAGCTTTAATTTGGTTCATGTGTGCTTATTTGTTCCTTTATCCAGAAGTAGGTGGTGAGGAATAGCAAAGATTACTGGTGTTACAAAAGCAAATATTACTTAGTACCTTTTGATGCAAGGTTCTTCAAAGTTCTCTCCACCATCAGGCAACCATATCGAATAGATTTTCCCTTTGAAAATTGAGGTGCATTTGTTTTATATATAAAGCCCAGTACTTAGCTTTGGATATTGGTCAGAGGAGACTTGCTTAATTTCCTTAGAAAATAGAATATAAACATGTTTGACAGCTATCAGTTCTTCTGGGCCAATGTTGTGAGATAAATTCTTTTTTTAAAAAATTTTTAAAGAATTTTTTATTTTATTTATTTTTTTCTTGTTTCAGAATCTTTGCTTGTTTATTCATTCATTTTTATGGCTGGCTCAGCCCGCCCTGAGGGCAGGGCTGGAACAGCATGTGGTGCCGGGGATTGAACCGCGGTCCCTGAAGCCACCCAAGCTTTCCCAAGCAGTCGCTTTAGACCACTGAGCCATCCCGCCAGGCCCCAAGTGATAAATTCTTTTGCATCAGCTGTTTTAGAATGTCTCCACTATGTCTAAGAAAATAATTTGCTTTGCAACAGATAGGTAGTGGAAGATGGCAGATAGGTTTTAGTACTTTTCCTGAAAGGATTTCAAAGCTATATTTTAATTTGTTTTAAAGAATTAAAAAAATTAAAGGTTATCAGTAGATTGTTGATGCAATAAGTAAGCTGAGGTTTTTAAGTGGAACTAGAAAAGTATTAGTGCAAATTGGCAGGATATGGTCCAAAATCAACTGTAGAATAATTGAGTTGGAATGATGTTAGACTGCATAGAGCTCATGTTTGGAAGTAAAGGAGGTTATATTGGATAGTGGGGAGGTATGACATTCCTTTATGAGCTTAATACTTAGCCTTTATACTACTAACTAGCTATCATACCTGGGGCTAGTAGGAGTTATGTTATTATATAGACATGATTTAAAAGTAGAGAAGTGGGATCAAGAGACATACAATTGTGGTTGGGCTTTGGGCTGAAAGAGGAACTTCCCGGTTTCCCCACTCTCCCATGAATACTAAAAACAATGGGGTAGTGGGGACATTGATTGTGGTAAGAGTGTCCTAAACTCTGTAACAAACATACGTCTGTCTTTCCCATTTGGCAAGATTTCCTGCGGTGTTCCTGCCTGTGTTGTTTGTTAATTGGATGTAATGTCTGAAAGAGTGTGGGCACTTCCTCTTCTGACCAGCACCTAGAGTAGCCTGATGTCTACAGTGGATATCCACTGTACTAGTGATGATGATTAGTGAAGCTGAAGCTATTTTTTAAACAGGGCCCAAGGGATGCAGACAGTGATGAAACCGACAAAGGTGAAAAGAAGAACAAGGGTACCTTTGATGGAGATAAGCTAGGAGATTTGAAGGAGGAGGGTGATGTGATGGACAAGACCAATGGTTTACCAGTGCAGAATGGGATTGATGCAGACGTCAAAGATTTTAGGTTTGTATGCTTTCCACTTCTGATTTTTGAATATGGGCTGTGCATTTTGTTTCAATTTGTATTTGTTTTAGAGAGGCCCTTATCCCATTTTCTTAAAAATTGGATCTAGCGTAGGCCATCTATAAAGATGTTAATTAACTGGTAAGGTCGAGTTTTTCTAAGAGTTGTCATTGCCTGATTCTTTGCTAAAATGGTGAATTTTGCATTTTGTAGAGCTTTAGAGCTTGTGGAAAGATTCCATTTAAAAATTAAGTAATTCTCCATTATCAAAGTTACCTCAGATAGGCACCTTGGACTTTTCCAAATCTTTTCATAAATCACAGTATTAGAAAGCCATGGTTATTAGTGGAAGTGGGTCAGGTACCTCTGGCATGTTAGTGGGAAAGAGTTGAGAACTTGTGTATTAACTCATTTGAGTTTCATAAGCTCTTTTTGAGGGGTGGATTAGATGTCATTTTCTTCATTTTGAAGAATCAGACATACAGCTTAAATGACATGGGTTTAATCCTGTCACTTCCACAGGTACTTCTCTTCCCATCTCTGGTCCTTATCACTTTGGCAGATTTTACCATATCATTTAATACACACAGTATTACATACTTGTCTTTCATAGTGGACAACTATTTCTTATTTATACTGGCAACTTTTAGTTATGGGAAAGAATTTTTAAAATTTATAAAAATCCTGGGGGCTAGGGAGATAGCTCTGTGGCACAAGTGCCTGCCTGCCAAGTGCAAGGTCGTGAGTTTGAACCCCGGTCCGGCCAAAAAAAAAAAAAAAAAAAATTTATAAAAGTCCTATATAGTAAATAGGTAAATAATATAGTCACATAATTATAAAGTTAAATACGAAAAATATATAGTTAAGTGTTTTAAATTGGAATCATTTGATTGTCAGCCTAAATTAATAGGAATGTATTTTCATGTCCCACAGAGATGTGAGCGCTTGCGATCGCGTGTGCGCACGCACACACACATACGTTGCAGTACCTACCAAAGTTAAAATTAAAATGTATTTTCTATCACTTGTAGAACAATGTGTCAGTTTAATTTTTATATCTTGAATATGTATGGAATTAGTCTTTGCATAACTGTGGTCATTTTGTTGCGCTCAGGTGGCTCTTCCTAAATTGCAAGCAGCCTATAGCAGTATTTTGTATTATTTTGCTGGGGGCTGGTGGTGTTATGTGCACGAGGGACCATGAAGTTACACTTATTATAAACTAGCTATAGAATTTCTTTCAAGGATGAAGGACACTGAATGTAGCAAAAACCTACATCCCTTGACTATAGTATTAATATGTGTTAGTTAGATTTTGTTTGTTATAATTCTGTAATCCTTTTACATAGGGTGATGGTATATCCTGGGCTCCCCAGAATAGCATTCTTTTATACTTATATCCCAGTAGTGCCCTCTGTTTTTTTTTTTTTTTTTTTTTTGCTATTGGAGTATCCTAGGTTGGATGATAAATTATATCCTCATGTTTTAATTTTTAGATCTCTCTTGTTAATAGAGGCATAGCCTTAATAGTGAATGATTTTTGCTGTTTTGAAATGGTCTGCATCTTCTGGTTTATTAAGAGGGAAGAGAGCTTAATATTGGTCATTAGTATCAATAATACATAAAATGTTTTTATTGGAATCATTCTGAGATGTGGAATTTCCCCTAGAAACAGACTTTTTCCTCTTGCTGTATATTTAAAAAATACACGTTGTATTGTGTATCAGAGTGTTGGTGGTGCATAATGATTATATCCACTATGGGGAATTGGTACACAAACAAGAGACATCCTAATTCTTTTATCACCTTCCTTTTCCCTCCCCCAGATGTTGGGGGTATATTTTACTACCTGTATGTTGATGGCATGTTTGTTGAAATAGGGTCTCCCTATGTGGTTCAGGCTGGCTTTGACCTCACTATGTAGCCTGGGCTGGCCTTGACCTTGTGACAGTCCTCCTGCTTTATCCTGAATGCTGGGATTATAGGTGGGAGTGACCAGGCTCAGTAGGATACCTGTTTTTAATGGATGCCACAGGCAACAATTTTTTAGTTTATCTAGTGCTCCTTAAGGCCGAACTTTTGATGAAGGGATTGTAAATTAATAGCAGTTAATGTAAATTTAATAAGGGGATGGATGGGTGGAGGGTGGGAAAGCAAGAAATAGAAAAATTAGAGGATATGACCCTGTAAGGACTGTAAAGCTATTTTAGCTTTAAGTATTATTGATAATGAGCTGTGTCAACATTGTCCTTAAACTTGGGATTGATTTAGTGTCCCTTCCCACTCAAAATAAGGTTTAATGCCCTTTACTTTCTCTGTTTAGCCGTACCCCTGGTAATTGCCAGAACTCTGCTAATGAAGTGGATCTTCTGGGTCCAAACCAGAATGGTTCTGAGGGCTTAGCCCAGCTGACCAGCACCAATGGTGCCAAGCCTGTGGAGGATTTCTCCAACATGGAGTCCCAGAGTGTCCCCTTGGACCCCATGGAACATGTGGGCATGGAGCCTCTTCAGTTTGATTATTCAGGCACGCAGGTACCTGTCGACTCCGCAGCAGCAACTGTGGGACTTTTTGACTACAATTCTCAACAACAGGTACTGTGTGTGTCTCTGTTACTCTTCCTTCTTTCCCTCAAGTACATAATTCAAGTGATTAAGGATGAGGGGTTTAGGGGAGGGTGGCATTATCTTAGGCTGTCATTATCCAGTCCTCATTAACTCTTTTTAACAGTGAAGTGGGTTTACAGAGTCCCTGTCTTTGCCATCAGGAAGGTGGCTTTTCATGCCAAGGTTACTGGCAAGAGAGCAACCCTGCTGTATGTGTGTTTCCTTTGACTCATTCCTGGGGAATGAGTGAGGTGGTGTTGCTTCTCTGTTACTTTCTCTGAAGGTTAATGTGGTTGTGTTCCTGTGAAGTTGTAAACTCCTTTGGGCCAAATCACATTATTAATTTCCTGTTTAAGTTATTTGCTATTGATAGCATAGTCATTAACATAATTATTATAAATAACAAAGATAAATATCTGGTATCTTTCAGAAGAGTTAGAATATGGTTAGGTGAACATACAAAAGATCAACAAATAGGCCACGTAACTCTCATAAATTTCTGCAAAATTTTGTAAATGTGCCTTGTAGTTTTGAAGGCATAAAGCATTAATTCTAGACTTTCTGATCTTGATTTTTGTAATTTTCTTTTTAAAGGAACATATGATTTAGGGTCCTGCTAAACTGCCCAGGTGGGGCTCTAAATTGTGATCCTCCTACTTCAGCCTTGCAGAGTTCTGGGATTATATGTGTTCCTCATTTCATCGGGCTTGAATGAATTTTTACTGATATGCAGTTAACCTTAAAAGTTAACCTTAAAAAAAGGTTAACTTAAAAAAACCTTAAAAAGTTAACCTTAAAAAGTTTACCAAAAGAAATCTCACTAACACCCAATTTTATGCATAAGTTCCTTATGATCAGTGATTATTTTCTAATGGGAATTGCTGTGGGTTCCTAAATTTTATCCTTCCAAGCTTTCTTATGCTTTTTAGCTTTTGATCATATTTTATTCCGGTTTGCACTTTAATTTTAAAATCCTTCCTTTGTTTAGCTGCATACCAAAATTTTCAAGACTACCTGTTTTCAACTCTGTACTTTGTGTCCCCTTTAAGAAAAGGAGTAACCCATTCTTCTCCCTTTTGGTCTGACTTCTAATATTCTTGGCTTGATTGGAATCTTGTTGAGGCCAAGGACTTTGCTGCACATCGCTTCAGTAGACCAAGTTTTCTGGGAATCTTCTGTGTTATATCTTTGTTGTTTTTCTTGTCCTTATTTATTTACTTGTTTATTTGTATACATTCAGTGATTGTATTAGGGTTTGAACCTAGGACTTTTGCACTGAGCTATATTCTCAGCCTATGTTGTATTATGTTATGTACTTATTTTTTGAGCAGGGCCTCTAAGTTACCTCAGCTGACCTGGAACTTGTGATTTTCCTGTGTTTGCTCTATCTCTTGTTTTTATTTTTATTTATTTATTTATTTATTTATTTATTTGTCTTTTTGAGACAGGGTCTCGCTATGCAGTTGAGGCTGGTCCTGAACTCACTTTTGTAGCCCAGGCTGGTCTTGAACTCGCACCAATCCTCCTGCCTCAGCCTCCCGAGTGCTGGGATTACAGGCGTGAGCCACCACGTCCGGCTTATCTCTTGTTTTTAATATACTGTACTTTTGAAATTTGCAACTACAACATTACTGTATGGTACTCAGGAAAGTCACTGAATATTACTGAAAACTATTTCTCTCTCTCTCTTTAAATTTTCATTTATTTTTTGAGATAAGATTTCATTTTATAGCCCAGACTGGCCTTGAACTCCTTACATAGTCCAAGGCAGACTTGAATTCATGGTTCTTCTCCCACCTTTGCCTCCTGAGTGTTGGGACTACAGGCAGCATGTGCCACCACATCCTTCACTGGTAATGTGATGTTACTTCATAATAAAAGGGAACATTATTTCATGGATTAGAACTATTTGTTGCCATCTGATGAAAAGCCACGAGTCTTCTCATTAAAAAAAAAAAAGCTCTGAGCTACAGAATGTAACCTTTTGTTACTATCTTTTTTCTCCCCTCTGGCTCCAAGTATATCTTAGTAGAGAAAGATTCCCTATTTGTACCTTTTCCCAGACTTACTGTCAGTTCAGTCATTTAAATAGTTGAAAGAAACACTTAATGCTAAGTGATAAGGTTGTATTTGCCTGTATCCTAGGAGCTCTGAGACCATGGGGAGCACCTAGTCTATAGGGAAGGACAGATTGTGGAAAAAGTGGTTTTTGAGTGGTACTTTCAGAGACTCATTGCTACAGAAGGGAATGAAAATGCTCATAGAGGAAATAGTAAAACTAAAGTTTGAAGTTAGGAAATTAGTAGGCATGTGTTTAGTAGATAATGTAGGAGTGATTAGTCTGGTTGGTAGTGTAGGTTGAAAAAAATGGGTTAGGGTTCAATAGATAGTATTATTTTGTCTTACCAACTTAGCTGTGATGCCTTATAGACAATAACAGCAATTTAAAGGAAGCATTTTTAAAAAATCTTATATTGTTTTGGAGGTGGTGTTAGTTTAGAAGTAGTTTTGGACATTCTCTTTTTCTTGTTAATCAGTTATGTATTGACTGTTGTGTCCTTCAGGACCCTTTGGGTTCTGGAACCTTTGGCTATTTGAGGAACCATGTATTTAACTGATTGACGAAAAGTGCTGCCACAGAAGAAGGTAATAAGAACCAAGAATTTGAAGAGACAGTTGGAATATATATTGTTGGAGGTAATAGACTAGAAAAGTGAAGATGGGACTATGGAGTTGTGGCCATAGTTACTACAGTGGAAGACAGTAAATAGGTGCTTTTGGTTGTTTGTTTTAGATAGGGTAATATAGGGTAGCCTTGAACTTGCAGCAATCCTGTTTCAGCCTTCCAAATACTAGGATTAGAAGCATGCATGTCCATGCCTGGTAGCAGTTGCCAGCTCAAGCTTGCTTATGGAGACCTGAAGCCAGGTATGAATCTCAGATATAACCAGAGTTCTAGAGTGACACATACTTTTTTCTCCATATTCTGCTTTTTGAATTTGATTTAAATGAGCAGTAGGGGAACTTCTTTACTCTTTGAGATATTTGCTATGAACAATAATGCAGCTTTATTTGTGATTTTTTTTTTTTTTTTTTTTTGTGATTTTTGAGGAAGTTTTGGCTTGGAACTTTTTATTATTTATTTATTCTTGTTTCAGAACTTTTGTTTGTTTGTTTATTTATTTATTTTTATGGCTGGCTCAGCCTGCCCTGAGGGCTGGCATAGCATGTGGTGCCAGGTACCGAACTGTGGTCCCTGCAGCCACCTAAAGTTTCCTAAGCAGGTGCTTTAGACCACTGAGCCATCCTGCTAGGCCCCCTGGCTTGGAACTTGATAATGAATAGTGCCCTCTTGTTTTATTTCCTTTCAGTTGAGGGCTTTGATTTGTTATAAGCTGGTTTTATGAAATGTAGAATAAGCCTAAAGTGAGATACATAGCATGTCTGCAAATAGGGAAAGGAATATAAAGAAAGGCTAGTGGGAACCAATAATATAAAAACAGCTTGCAAGGTATTTAAAAATAAACTTAATGGTGTATTTATTTATAAGATACATAGAGTAGAAGTAACTATCATAATGAGCATACTGAGGGTTCTGAGATGATTGGAATAATCATAAAATATTTGAATATATTCTTGATTTTTAGTTGTGATAAGGCCATAGTTGTATCAGTAGTGCTATTGTGGGGTTTCTTTTGGGGGGGGTTGCTACAGTTACAATTGAAGAGCATGCCACATTTGAGATAAATAGATGTTCATGAAAATATACAGTACTTGTTGGGTTAAGAGCCTCTAGTTTAGGCTGTTTTTGTCAGTTTGGAGTACTCATTGATATCTGTAGTTTTCTCCCCTTTTTTCTCACTTTTCATTTGCATTTTTCAGTTAGGAAAATAGCTATAAATATTTCATGCATAATGTATGCCTATCTTTGAGTACCCCTCCCCTCTCCCCCTTCTCTTTCCTCCTTTCCTGTCTTTCTTTCATTGTTCAGGCTGATCTTATACTCACTTGTAGCCCAATCTGTCTTTGAAGTTGTAGCAGTCTTCCTGTCTCAGCCTCCTGAGTGCTGATATTGCAGGTGTAAAGACCACCAACACCCAACTTGTTTTCATAGTTTCCTGTGATGCTGCTTGAGAAGTATTTTTTATTTTTATATAAAATGTTTATATTTTCCCAAATGTATTTTAGAAAATGATTAGTTTTTATTATGATGTAACCATGTGGCAAAATCCAAACCAGTATTATGTTAGCATTCATTAGCCCTGTTGTTGATATACTTTATGTAGAATTTATTTAATGCAAAAATGGCCTAATGTAGCATATTTTATAAAGTTGCATATTACAGTACTAAATACTATGTAGGAGCTTTAAACAAGGAAGGACTATTTTTTTGCCATAGTGGTGTCTGAACCTAGAGAACACCAAGCCTTGACTCTGTATTTTATTTTCGGACAGATTCTCCCTAAGTTGCCAAGGCTTATTAGTTCAAAGTTGGACTCCTCCAGCCCTCAGATTCCCAAGTGGCTTGGGTTGCAGATATCTGCTACTTACTGCCTCTGGTCAAAGAACTAATACTCTGAACTCACTCTGCATAGCCACAGTCAGGAGAGAAAATTGACATGCTGCACCCTCCCCCTTTTTTTTTTTGAGATGAGGTCTCACTATATAGTTCAGACTGACCTTGAACTTACTATGTATTCCAAACTGCCCTTAATAGTCCAGAATGCCTTTAATGTGCGGCTGTTATCTTGCCTTAGCCTCCCAGGTACTAGCATGACAGGTGTAATTAAAGTGTCATGAGCGTGAGTGACAGACACACTGCTTTTAAAATTGCGTTTAAGTCTCATTCTCCTGAGGCCCAGTGTATGCAAAGTTCTAATGTGTGTATTGACTGTTATCACCTTTCTCTGTAATTTTACATGATTCTGTCTGTGTCATGTGTATGATCACCAACAAAAATTGACTTTGACAAGTAATTCAGTCAGTTGAAACTTACCTATATTGGTATTTGATATTGCTTATATATTATTTATGATAATGTCTTCCTTAAAAGATATTAACCTACTTGAGATACAGATTTTTTTTTTTTTTTTTTTTTTTTTTTTTTTTTTTAAATAGGACCGGGATTCAAACTCACAACCTTGCACTTGCCCAGCAGGCACTTGTGCCTTGGAGCTATCTCCCCAGCCCCAGATACAGATTTTTTTTAATGTAACACTTTAGCTGGAATTGAAACCAGGGCCTTGTGTGTTGTGCTGTGTGAACACATGTAGAAATACATCTCCAGCCCACAAATAATTTATTTTGGGATAAAGTCCTTTATTTGCTAATGAACTGCGATAAGTTTTAGGTTTTTTTTGTTGTTGTTGTTTTGTCTTTTTGAGATAAGGTCTCACTATGTAGTTCAGGCTGGCCCTGAACTCACTTTTGTAGCCCAGGCTGATCTGGATCTCACACCGATCCTCCTGCCTCAGCCTCCCAAGTGCTGGGGTTACAGATGTGCACCACCATGCCCGGCATTTTAGTTTTAGTTTTGGTACTGGGAATCAAACTCAGGTCTTTCAGCTTGCCGCACAGGTGCTTGTGCTGCTGAGCTATATCCTCAGCCCATAGAACTGTGATGTTTTAAAAAAAAAAAAATCAGTGATATGGTTTTGTGGGCCTCTTAAGCCAAAAATTTGTGATTATTACAGCTGTTTTGTTATTTAATGTATTTAGTACAGGGTCTCACTACATAGATTGGGCTTGTGGTGATCCTCCTCTTTTCACCCTCCCAAGTACTGGGATTAGGGGTGTGCGCAACCATGCTCCTTCTCGGTCACTGTCTCAGCCCTCCCTGGGGGTGGGACCAATACTAGTTTTTGGTGCTAGGGATCAAGCTCTGGTCCTTGTACTCTGTGTAATCAGGCTCTTTAGTCCACTGAGCTATCTATCAGGCTGGCCCTACAGTTGTTTTAATGACCCCATCAAAATTGGTCTTTGAGGGCTAGCCAGATAGGTCAGCAGATTAAAGCGCCTGTTTACGCAGGTGTGGGGACCAGGGTTTGATCCCTAGCATGCTGTGCCAGCCGCACGCATGTAACATGCTGAGATAGCAATTGAGACTGGGTGTGGTGGTGTGTGCCTATAATCCCAGTGCATGGGGGACTGAAAACAGGAGGATGACTCTTAAGTCTGATCTACATAGTGAGACCCTATAAACCCTATACTAAATACATTTTAAGAAAAAGAAGAAAAATTGTCTTTGATCTAGAACCCCCAAACAGTAATGTTTACAGATTTCACTCAATAAGAAAGGACGCCAAGATAACGTTTTTAAAAAATTTTAGTTCTATCATTTATGACGTAGTTTGAAATCGGCTTTTCTGGGTAAATCCTGACAATTTCAAGAGGTAGGGCAACCATTATGCTTTTATGGATAACAAGTTGAAGCTCATCTTGAACAAACTATCCAAATGTTGTTGTCTCGTCATCGTCCCTCCCTCCCCCCAAGCTCTATGTTGTTTTCCTTGGGTCTTTTTTGCAGTAGTGGGGATTGAACTCAGGCCCTTGAGCTTGCCAGGCAAGCACTTATTCCACTGAGCTATCTCCCCCAGCCCTTTCCTTGGACCTTATACTGGGAACAGAACCTTTTTATAGGTGTAGTTATCTGACCTTAAAATTTAGTTTTATTCAGATCTTTCCCTGAAAGGAGAGAGATACAAAAAGCACTACTCAGTTAGAATAACAGAACATAGTTTCCTTCCTTCTGTGTTACTTTTAGGGCTCACTGAAAGTAGTTGGTAAGGTTTTGATTCTCAGTGCAAACTTTGGTATCTTGGACTGCCTTGCTTGGCTCTGGGAGAAAGAAGGTGAGGAGATAGCTACTTGGGGTCTCTGTTCATTCATCAGGGACAGAAAGAATTGTTTTAAATAGTTCATGTGTGTTAATTTTAATCCTCACAATCTTATGAGCTAGATAGTTGTTTCCCTCTTACAGAGAGGAGAGTAAGGGACAGAGAGATAAACTCATTTGCCCAAAGTCACACAGTAGGTCCGTAGTGGAACAGAGATAGGAACCAAAGCTGTCTGACACAATTCTGTGTCTTAATCCGTATTCACTGAGTATTTTGCCTTAAACTGGTAAAAAGTCAGGGCTGGCATTGCATTTTAATTTTTGGGGGAGAGAATGGGTGAATATAATCTTAATACATGTCCTCATATTTGGATATCTTTCAGTTGGATTCAGAAAATTCAGTGGCATTTATTTTTTGTGCCAACAGTAGTTAATGAAAAGAGTGATACTAGTAACAACTGTCTTGTAATTCTAATAGTAGTGACTTTTTCCCTGATGTCAGTGCAGGTCAGTTCAGTGTTGGGTAGTTTTGGCTGTTCAGATTCTGTAGTAGAATAATAACATTGTAGGTGTCTTTTGCAGGGTCTTGTAGTGAGAGAGACTGGAGTTAAACCAGCTTGTCAGGTTTCCAAATTATGTTTTAATATTTATCAGGAACTGCTTGATTTGCCTGAAGTGGTTGATTGCTTTTCTTGCATTAAAACTTCTTCATAGCTTATGAATTTTATTTTATTTTACTCTTTTGAAAATAACAATACCTTTTTTTTTTTTTTTTTTTTCAAAAACACGATAGTAGTATATTCCTGATAATTGATAAAATGTGTATTGTTGTCCTCGTAGTAGGTATTTAGAGCCCAGGGTGTAGACATAATAATTTTTTTAAAGATTGATTGATTTATCTATTTATTTACTTATTTATTTATCTATCTTTTTCTTGTTTCAGAACCTTTGTTCGTTTATTCACTCATTTTTATGGCCAGCTCAGCCCGCCCCGACGGCAGGGCTGGTGCAGCATGTGGTGTCGGGGATCAAACCGCGGTCCCTGAAGTGGCCCAAGCTTTCCCAAGCAGGCACTTTAGACCACTGAGCCATCCCGCTGGGCCCCAGGGTCTCATTCTCTTAACAAGGCCATGTTGAGCTTTTATAGGAAAGGAAAACTCAGCCACATAAAACTAGAAAGCCATTGCTGGTTCTTTTTATGTTGTTCTGCCTTTTTAAATTTTTTTTCTTGTTTCAGAACCTTTTTTTATTCACTCATTTTTATGGCCGGCTCAGCCTTCCCTGAGGGCAGGGCTGGTGCAGCATGTGGTGCTGAGGATCGAGAACCGCTGTTTCCGAAGCCACCCAAGTTTTCCCAAGCAGGCGCTTTAGACCACTGGGCCATCCTGCTGGGCCCCCATAATAATTTTTCTAATCAGTGTTGGTACAAACCATTTCTTCTCCTTCAACTGAGAAAGTAGTTATATACATAGTTCAGTATTCCATAATTGCAATGGATTACTAGCAGAACTGGCAATGTCGCAAGCTGTTGATTTAAGCCTTTTACAGCTCAGCATAACATAATGTAGCTTTACGTTTTATGCCTCGTGGTTAAACTTTTCTGCTGGGTGGTTAAGGGCAAGTTAAAGCAATACCTGCATAACAAAACATGTAACTTTTGTATCTCCCAAGGTTAGTCAAATCACCTCAAGATTTACTTTGAAACCATGTACAGTGCTTTGTAGACCTGTTGTCAGTGTCAGCCATCTGGATGAACTTGCTTGACAAGTTCGCACTCCATGAAAGCCAGAGAGAATGTTTTCTCTCTAGGTGACTCTCCTTAAGCACACTATACATCGTCAGTCCTTTTCCTCTGTGTTCTCATAATCTGCTTGAGCAGAAAATTTGGGAAAGCACAGAGTTATAGGATGTTACAGCACATGTTCGCTTATGTCCTGAGTCCTCACTGACATTGAAGGGCTGGGGCCAAAGTATTGGCAATCCTTGTAGCCCTTCTTTTTCACTAATTTTTGGTCTGTAAACTTACATTCTTAACCTTCCAGAAGAGAAGGTTCGTACTATTACTCTATAACATAATATGTACTTGAGCTTAACATCACTGCCTTTCTGAATATCACACATCTTATACTTAACTTGGAATCAGTATTTTCCATCAATCATTGATATTCTAATAAATCTCTGTACAATGTGATAAGAGCAGTTTCACATTTTTACACAGACATTTAGAAATCTTAAGTATATATAAAGTTGTAGCCGTCTAACCTATGGCATTTCTCCTGGTCTCTTACTCTCATTTAATACTTTTTTTTGTTTTCTTGTAAACCATTTACTTGAGAGAGGGTATAGCAGTAACTGAAATTATATTAGAAGCAGCCCAAATCTAAGAGACAAAAATGACAGGCATTCTAAGCATAATTTTAGTGTTGCTCACTGCTATCTTCAGTGTGAAAAAATATTTTGGTGGTTCTTAGGACCACTATCTAATACATCCTATATATAATTGCATGGCAGGTTTTGCTCCTGTCATGTTTCCTGTCTTTTCTGTTTGCAGTCACTTGGTTGTTTAATGCTTGAGTCCTTGGTTGTAGCTTATGAATTTTACCTGAATTAATTATAAACCAGTGCTGGCACAACCAGGTTGGATCACTATACCAACCTTTAATAAGTATATCCCCCAGTTCTTCAAGTATTTTGGTTCTCTATTACCATGTTGGCCTGCTTTGTGAAAACTATGAAAATATTAACAAGAATTGTGTCTTGCCAGCAGATGGCATTTCTGTGAGTTTTTCATGATTTTTTTGGAATCTGTTACTTGCCAGTTACCCAATTTTGTTTTGAATACTTCATATTTCCAGTTAATATTGTATAATTTACATAAAGAAAATATGCCAAAATTGATGCAATCTATTCTGTTTTTTTGTATTATGGCTGGCTCAGCCTGCCCTGGGTGTGGAGCTGGCTCAGCATGTGGTGCCAGGGATTGAACCATGGTCCCTATGGTTACCTAAGCTTGCCTAAGCAAGTGCTTTAGAGTACTGAGCCATCTTGCCAGTCCTGATCAATCTATTCTATAATTCAATCTGCCAGCTATGGGCATGTAATTTGCTTTTGTTAAATGATTGACAGCAGGGTATTGTCAAGGTAATTCCCCATATTAATTAGCTCTCAGTCACAGGGTACATTGGAACTCTAGTATTACTATAATGCTCTTAGTTAGTTTCTACTTCACAATGTGGTAAGAACAAATATATGGAGTAATTAATTTTATAGTAACCAGACATGTCTGTGTATATTACTTCTAATAGTGAAAATGAAAATGTTTGGAATAAAACTGGACTGTTAATAAGTTAAAATGAACTCAATATTCATATTCTGAACAGTCCATAGTTTTGTTTTTCCTGAACTCCGTGTTACAGTATTTCCCTAGCAATAATTCAAATGTTCAATGAAGTGAGTCATTAACAACCAGAATAAAGCAGTACAGAAAGAACCTAGTGAGAGCTGTGTCTTGAGATGTTAAATGCTTCAAATAGTTTTAGGCCAGAAAAATTTCAGAGATCCACTTAAGAGAGTAGATATGTAGTGGAACTATGAAGCGTTTTTACAACCTTGGAACTAATTTAAAAATAATGTTACACTTTGTTTTTTTTACTTGTTTTCATCTCTTGGCTGCCATTGTTCAGTGGACTACTTCCTGTTAGTAAAATAAATGAAACTGAGACACTGTTCTATAGGTAGAACAAAAACACAAAACTAGTTTGCAGAAATAACAGAATCATTGACTAATTTTGACTTTCTCTTGTAGTGGACAAGGCTTTTGATATATTTGTCAATAAATTGATTCGTCTTTTTTATTTTTATGTATTTAGTATAGGTTCTACACTCTGTAGATCAGACTCGTAGTGATTCTCCTGTTTTCAGCCTCCCAAGTGCCGCCACACCCGTTCTCAGCCACAGTCTCAGTGTGCCCCAGGGTGGGGCTGGCACAGCACTCAGAGGGAATCAAACCCCCATCACAGCACTCTGCCTAAGTAGGCAGTTTAGTCTGCTGAGCTATCTGGGTGACCCTTTCCTCTGTATCTTTTCATGACTATTTAATGGATGCCTATATAGAAGTCTTTAGGTTTGACTTTGGGTAAACAACCTCAAATATTTTTGATAACTGTACATGATTACTATTGACATTTGTACTATAAAGAGCAAAGAAAAAGAATTTTAAAGATGTGTACAAAGAGAGCTAATGTTACTTTGGCTAGCACACTCAGAATTCTGTTTCTCTCATGAATTTAGGACAAGGTGTATAGGGTCTTACTAGGTAGATGGAACCTTGGCCATTGTGCTCTGTTGAAGCAGGCGCTTTAGTTCGCTGAGCTATCTGGCTAGCCCTCTTTTTATTTAAAACTAATTTACTTATATTTGAGGCATGATATATGCTAAGTATTTAATTCATTGCTGAAGAGAACATAAAGTTTGTGTGTTTGTTTGTTTGTCTATTTGTCTTTTTGAGACAGGGTCTCACTATGTAGTTCTGGCTAGCCTCGAGCTCACTTTTGTAGCCCAGGCTGGTCTCGAACTCTCACCGATCCTCCTGCCTCAACCTCCCGAGTGCTGGGATTATAGGCATGCGCCACCACGCCTGGCTGAGAACATAAAGTTTAGTTATGACAATTAGTAACCCAAGTTAGTGGAATAACATAGTCTCAATTTCTGAGACGATCAAGTTTCTTTTTTCTTTTTTTTTTTTGTGGTGGGACCAGGGTTCGAACTCACGATCTTGCACTTGCCCAGCAGGCACTTGTGCCTCGGAGCTATCTCCCCAGCCCCACGATCAAGTTTCTTAATGAATATAACTTTAGTTTATATGTGTTGTATCATCCAGTGATGTCGGCTGAACTGTTCACAAATCTAGAAAGAGCAGGTAGGCCAGATGTCCTATTCATAGAAGTCCCTTCAGAAATATTTTTAATGTTGTTAAAGTCTTCAGTATGACTCCTTGGAAGGAAGCCTGTTGGGATAGTCTAAAATCAGGTCACAGGCACCCTCTTTCATTGTGCCAGTACTCTTTATATTGCTGTGTAAGTTCCACAGGGGTTATGGATAGTTTTATTTACTATTGTATCCCTACTTAATTGCACAGTGCCTAACAGGTATTATTTGCTGCTCAAGTATTTGCAGCAGTGAGTGCTAGAGTATCAAGATAGAATCATTTTTTTAAAATAATTTTTTGTTTTATTTATTTATTTCTTGTTTCAGAACCTTTGTTTGTTTATTCACTCATTTTTATGGCCGGCCCAGCCCTCCCTGTGGGCAGGGCTGGCGCAGCATGTGGTGCCGGGGATTGAACCGCAGTCCCTGAAGCTGCCCAAGCTTTCCCAAGCAGGGGCTTTAGACCACTGAGCCATCCTGCCAGCCCCCTAGAATCATTTTTTTGAGTGTCAAATCCTTTGAGATTCTTTAATTTGTAAACTAAGAATTGTGCTAGGTATGAGTTAATAGTCTAGGTTTTGTTAGTAATAGCTATACTTTTCGCTGTTTTCTCTGTATGTAAAGAATAGGTGTCCTGGAAGACTCTGGGGTCCCCAAAATTTGGGTGGATGTCTTTAGGGCAAGCCACTAGTTCAGGTAAGTATTGAGTGCTGTTGTCCAGGAAGAATTAACCCAGAGGATAATATAAATAAACCCTTTTCATAAGCTCTAAAATGAATGTATCTTAGGGTTAATTCTTTTTTTTTTTTAATATATATATATTTTAAATTTTATTTATTTATTTATTTATTTTTTCTTGTTTCAGAACCTTTGTTTGTTTATTCACTCATTTTTATGGCCGGCTCAGCCCGCCTAGAGGGCAGGGCTGGCACAGCATGTGGTGCCGAGGATCGAACCGCGGTCCTTGAAGCCGCCTAAGATTTCCCAAGCAGGCGCTTTAGACCACTGAGCCATCCCGCCAGGCCCCTAGGGTTAATTCTGAGAATTAATTTAAATTACCTGAAGTTTAAGTCAAATGTGTTGAGGCAAAGGATCTGAAGGGAGAGGATGGTACTAGGATAAGGTGGTTAGTCATGTATCTAGCTTTTCTTTGGGGTAGTGGGTAGATAACTAGGGTATGATTCTAGGGCCTTCTGTCTTCATTATTTGAGATGGCTTCAAACTCTTTAAATTTTTCTTCTTTATTCCCCTACTCTTACTCTTTCCCCTCTTTTCTTTTCTCCTTTCCTCCCCTCCCCTTCTTTTTGAGACAGAGTTTTGCTATATAGTTTAGGTTGGTCTTGAACTCATTGTGTAGCCCAGCATGATTTCAAGTACACAATGAGCTTCTTACCCTATTCTCTCAAAGTGTTGGGATTACAGGATTACAGGTGTGCACCACCACACATGTCCCCACAAACTTCTGATAAGACAAACTTTTTTCAGCCTCTGCAGTGCTGGGATTACAGGGGTACGCCATCAGGCTTGCTGTCTGACTTTTAAGTATGCTTTAAATCAGGCAGGACTTGTAGACTTGCTGATATCTATAAAATTTTTTGCAAGGCCAGACGTGTTTTTGTTAAAGTCTCATGCCTCACCAGGTTTCATTGACATTTCTAGACAGATGTTTAAATTGTTCCAGAGAACAATTTCTCTAACCACACATCTTTCTCTTACCTCAGCTGTTCCAAAGACCTAATGCACTTGCTGTCCAGCAGTTGACAGCTGCTCAGCAGCAGCAGTATGCCCTAGCAGCTGCGCATCAGCCTCATATTGGTAAGTACTTACCCCAGTAGCTCTCTTACAATAGGCAAACCACTTCTCCAGGATAAAATGTATGCTGTGAAACCTAATAGTTTAGACTGATTACAAAAGTTCAGACGGATCTCTCAGAGTAAATGACGTCTTCTGCTTGTCTGTAACTGCTTTATTCTTGACATAATAGATTTCATTAGTGCCCAGCTCTTGCTCTATTCCACCTGTTTAAGGATTTAAACTATTCATTACAAAAGTGAATAGTGATGAGCATTAGCTGTTTTTTTCTTTATTCTTTCTTTATTTTTTTACCTGGGAATTGAACTCAGGACATTGCCCTTGTCAAGCAGATGCTATACTGCTGAACTATATCCCTGGCCCAGCATTAGCTCTTTTGATAAGGTTTGGACAACATTGATTAAATATGTGGGTGTTGCATGGACTGATTATATCAATTTTTCTCCCTGCTAAGTAGCAAGTAGTATAATAATGGCATAAGTACAAACAAATAGGGACACAGATTTTGTGTGTAAGTGCGAAATGGCACAGTTGACAAAAAGCAGATCACCAGCCTTAGATATGGTATGCTACAGAAGAAAAGAACTTAGATTAAGTTAAAGCCAGACTTTATTATTTTGAAGGCTGGACCTGCTACTATATAATGGTTGCTGGTAGCCTTCATAAACATTTGGAAATTCCTTTTAAATGGAAATCTCTCCCTCTGTCCATTTTAAAAAAGTCCTTTATTCTGTTTTAATAATTAAAGTTAATTTCAGGTCTGAGAAATAACTCATACAAGGCGTGCTTGTCTTGCATGCATAAAGCCCTGGGCTTGATTCCCAGGCCTATGGCAGCCTCCAAAATAATTATAATTTTAAAAGGTTAGTAAAAAACACTAGCAAAATATTATTATTATATTATTATTATTATTATTATTAGTGGTTTTTTTTTTTTTTTTTTTTGTCTTTTTGAGACAGGGTCTCACTATGCAGTTCAGGCTGGCCTTGAGCTCACTTTTGTGACCCGGGCTGGTCTCGAACTCGCACCAATCCTCCTGCCCCAGCCTCCCAAGTGCTGGGATTACAGGTATGTGCCACCAGGTCCGGGTAACACTAGCTAAATTTCATTGCAATTTTTAAAAGTCTATCCATCCAATTT
This sequence comes from Myocastor coypus, assembly GCA_004027025.1. Taxonomy (NCBI): domain Eukaryota; kingdom Metazoa; phylum Chordata; class Mammalia; order Rodentia; family Myocastoridae; genus Myocastor; species Myocastor coypus. The sequence goes on along the minus strand of PVJA010015827.1, from coordinate 21,507 downwards.
TTTCTTTTTCACTTACCTACAGACTGAAATCCTAGCCAGATACACAGGTATTTTGGGAGGGCTACAGTTGTGGTCAAGTGTGTTTTTACTGACAGGTGTGTTTTCAGCAGGTTTAGCTCCTGCTGCATTTGTTCCCAATCCATACATCATCAGTGCTGCTCCCCCTGGGACGGACCCTTACACAGCTGGACTGGCTGCGGCAGCAACACTAGGTGAGATATTCTGCTACATGAAGGATTTTCTCATCGGCTGGAAAGTCGTTTGAGATGGGCAGGCATTCTTCCCCCAAATCCATGTCTCTCATGAATATGTCTCCTGACTTTTAGTGCTACCCACCTGTAAGCTAAACATCTATACTGAGCTACAACATGGGCTCCTTTGGCTCATTGTATCCAAAAGCAAATTGATCACCTACCTCTTTTGGATCCATGCAGCCATTAGTTGATTACTTATATTTCAGTAATTTCTGTCCTTACCAGGTTTCTTCATACTGCCATCTACCATACTGCAGTTCCTGATAGTATTTTCTGTTGCTGATTCCTAATTTTATTGCCTCTTTCCCTTCTTCTACCCTGTATGTTGTTGCAAGAAATAGTTTTAAACAAAAATCGATAGCCCATTAAGCAACCTTAATGATTTTTCCTACCCTAATGTGATGTGCTAGTTGGATCATTACAACTAAAACCTGCTTGCATGGTTTCTGGAATTAGTATTTTTAAGGAACTATCATGTAATGCTGAAGCTTAGCTAAGATTGGGACCTGCTGTTTATGAGACTTTCTCCATGACTTGTATGTGGAGATCTGAACCTGAGTCAACTCTTTTCCCGTTTATATACTACTTGCTAACTCCATACATGATAGTAGCACTAAACTGATTTCCTCTTGCTACAGGTGCTATGCTGGTTTAGAGTTTTGTCTTTGGACACTGTGGTCTCTATGGTCTTTTGTAGTAAATTCTTTTTTTTCCAGTATTTTTTCTGGGAAGCTTCTTGGCTGGCATAATTAGCTTTAGCAAGCTTTCCTTGGTTGGGGCCTGGCAGGGTGGCTCAGTGGTGTAAAGCGCCTGCTTAGGAAAGCTTGGGCGGCTGCAGGGACCACGATTCGATCCCCGGCACCACATGCTGCACCAGCCCTGTGCTCCGGGTGGGCTGAGCCGGCCATAAAAAAAATAAGTAAATAAGTAAATAAAAGTTCTGAAAGAAGAAAAAAAATAAATAAAATAAAAAATTCTTTAAAAAAAAAAAAAAAACCTTTCCTTGGTTGCTACTCTTGATATTTCTCCTATCATTGATACTACATTGTTTTAATTTGCTCTTGGGTACATTTATAAGTTTTATTCCCTTGAAACCTTCCTAAGTATTTGTCTTGAAAACTTTCCTGTTTGACTATGTCACATTAGCTGTCACCCCAGGGGCGCTGTAAATAATGGATTGAATTCAGCATTAGGATTGTCTTGTAAAGTAAACATTCTTTACGGCACATCTTTTTTTAGGTTGTGTTAATCATGACTTATAGTATTGCATTGTGAGATTTTTTTCTAGCATATACTAGGGTTAGCAATTATGAAGTCATGAATTCTGTGTAGCATACTATTTGTTAGCTTTTTTGTTGTGTTTTGCTTTGGTTTGCTTTGTGATGCTGAAGATTGAGCCCAGGAACCTCCCACAGAACTATATCCCCAGTCCCTCTTTAAACTTTTGAGGCTGGTCTTGAATTTTTTCACACTTTTTGAAACAGGGCCTTGCTATACAGTTCAGATTGACCTTGAGCTCACCTTGTAGCCCAAGCTGGTCTGGAACTCACAGTGATCTTCCTGCCTCAGCTTCCTGAGTGCTGGGATTACAAATATGTATCACCACGGCCGGTCGGGCTTCAACTTTTGACCCTCTGGTCTCAGACTCTCAGGAGTACTAAGATTATAGGCTTGTACCATCATCCTCACCTAGGTCTTAGCTTTTTTAGAGTTGTTTTCCTGGTTGTAATGTGAACATATGTAGCTTCTGCCCTGCTTTTGGCGAAAATAGAATACTGTTACAGTAGGATATTCCTTGCTAATTAATCATCCTGAACATTACCTGAATATTTAACTATGTGCCTGGCATCGTCCTTAGTGCTTTTGTTTCATCTGGTTGTCAGATGGAACATATTTCATGTTTATGGTGCAGAGAACTGACATGTGAGATTATGCAATTTAATCTCACATGGGATGGAATGGGATGCTTTTGAGATAGTCTCAAAACAGTGTAGTAAAGGCTGGCTTCCAACTCACAGCAACCTTCCTGCCTCAACCTTGTGAGTGCTGGAATTATAGGCTTGTGCCACCACTTCTATCCCCCTCTTGCTCCTCCTTTATCCTCTTCCTTCAATTTTTCTTTCTTCCTCTTTCCTTTCTTTCCCCAATTACTTTCCTTTTTTCCCCCATTCATTTCCTTTCCTCCCCTTCCTCCTCTCCCCTCCACTCCCCTTCCCTTCCCCTGTTCCTTCCTCTTTCCCTTACTGTTTTAATGTGTATGCTACTTGAAACAAGGAAGTGTTTGTTTGTAAGAATGACATACTTGGGATCAATAAGGTGATAGGTTTTGTAAGTTTTATTTGTACTCAGGAAATGAACCAAACCTCTGATTAGCACATAGAAACTGAAGCAGGCATTTTTATGAGCTAGCAAGGGATATCCTAAATTCATTATTAGGTCATATTACCAGGATGTAATAGTAGAAATGCCAGTTGAGAATATTTAAAGCATAATGGAAATGTTTATGACACTAGGAGGCTCTGCCCAGTAGTAATTGTAAGTTGTTGTCCATCCTTTTACGGTAAATATGGCCAAACCTCTAGTACCTATTGTAGCCAAGTGAGGAAACTAAGATACTAAAGTAAAATCTTTGCTTTTTTTTTTTTTCTCTCTGTTTCCTTTGATTGACTAGAGTATGAATTCTAGTCAGAGGAGTTTAGGGACCCGCCATTGTCTTTTTTTAGTTTGGAGCCAAGGTGTTTGGACTACTAAGGTCTTTCCATGTTAAAATTGGTTTAATCTATTTGCTTACTTTAATATGTTGTCTTAGTTACTTTTTGCTCATTGCTGGGACAAATACCTGACACTCAAGATGAAGGAAGGAAAGGTTTATTTAGCTCACAGTTCGTAGAGGTTTCAGTCCATATTCGGCTGGCCCAAGGCTGAGTGGAACAGGGTGGAGAGCATCCAGTTCATGGCGGCAGAGCAGCAGCAAAATGATGGCAGAGGCAGCCAATCAATCAGGGTAGCAGAGCAGCAGCACCAGCTCCTGTCTGTCTCTCTGTCTGTCTTTATACTACATTCAGGCTGTTCTCCTTAGCCTCCGCCTTAGGCTACACCCATAATCCCAGAAGTACTTTGACCCATAATCCCGTCAGTACTAAAACCCATAATCCCAGGGATCATGGGTCAAGTCTCAAACTCTAGACGTCCCTGCCCAATGACTACATGAGGCAAACCATAACAGAGCAGAATTTCTTGTTTTTTGCTAAGCCTACAGGTATGGAAAATACCAAGTTAGAAATATTAGATTTTTTGCCGGGCGTGGTTGTGCACGCCTGTAATCCCAGCACTTGGGAGGCTGAGGCAGGAGAATCAGTGTGAGTTTGAGACCAGCCTGGGCTATAAAAGTGAGCTGAAGGCCAGCCTGAACTCCATAGCGAGACCCTGCCTCAAAAAAAAAAAAAAAAAAGATTTTTGGACAGTGAGTTATACAGTCTGACAGTTGATGCTTTAGAAACTTAAATGAGGGAACAACATGTTCTGGTTTCTTTTGATGTAAAGTATTATATGCTTTTTTCAGAGTTAGCAACTGTGTCAAGATAGGTATAATCCTTGACACAGTTCTCTGGAATGGTAATGTAAGGGTTGGCTATTATTTTTAATTCAAAGTGAAAATGTTTGGCCCTGCCTTAATAAAGTTCCAGTTGGAGGTGTGTTTCTGCGGATTTATTTCATTATCATTTTTGAGCCTTGTTTGGCAGTGTGTATCTCTGATATTTTTAGTCATCAGCTTCATCAGAAAATTCTAAGGATTAGGCTTCTGGGGCTGGGGAGATAGCTCAGTAGAATAAGTACTTACCTGGCAAGTACAAGGGCCTGAGTCCAATCCCCGGTTCCAAATGAGTGAATGAATGAATGAACGAATGAATGAATGAACGAACGAATGAACGAACGAAGATTAAGCATCTGCCACACTGGAACTGTTACTTGTACAGATTTACCATGGCTCTGCTGCTTACCCTGTGTGGTCCAGACCAACTATAGCTTATTCTGGAGAAGGTGAAAAATATCATTTGTTTTCTAGCAGGATGTTTAGCTTATTTTAAGGGTGTTTAGGCAATCTTTAACTAAAGTCAAGGTCTATGAGGTTTTTCATGTATGTGTTCAGCTTTACTTAAATTTAAAATTCCTCTATCAGTGGCAGAGTATCATTGTTTTGCTTCACTTTTGTGCAGAAGAGGTGGCCAGCATTGGAGTTATGTAAAGGCTCACTTGAGTGTGTAGGTTTTGTTGTCAGATAAGCGAGAAGAGTTCATGTTTCAGAAGCTACTGACCTCCTAGGGTCCTACTGTGAATCCCCTCAGGTGCCACTTATATCATTGAAAGCAGAATATGGGGCCTGGCAGGATGGCTCAGTGGTCTAAAGCGCCTACTTGGGAAAGCTTGGGCGGCTTCAGGGACCGCGGTTCGATCCCCAGCACCACATGCTGCGTTAGCCCTACCCTCGGGGCGGGCTGAGCTGGCCATAAAAATGAGTGAATAAACAAATAAAGGTTCTGAAACAAGAAAAAAAATAATAAATTAAAAAAACAATACAGTGAAATTTTGTTCTTTTCCATTACTTTAAGAACACAGATCTTTCATTTATTTCCCTTCTAACAACAAAGTACATCTGTATTATGTATCCTGTATCATTTTTTCTCATGGGGAAAACTTGACTTTTAATTCCCCCATCTGTTCCTAAATCAAGTAACAACTTTCAGCTTCTTCTAACAGTTGTTTCCTTTCATTATGTGATAGTTTGTCAATGTCTTTTTCTAGGCCTGGAATATATTACTAAATAGAAAAGACTTTAGTGTGAGGATCTTGTATATTTTCTGTTTTTAAAAAAGAATTAATGACTAGCAAAGTCAGTATGTTCTTTAAGTTAGTATTTTGCCATGTATCTGTTGAATTAGATACAGTCTTAGGGAATCTTTGGGGTGAGTCTTCCTAGTCTAAATTTTTCTTTTCTTTTTTTTTTTTTCTTCTGTTTTTAGGCCCAGCAGTGGTCCCTCACCAGTATTATGGAGTTACTCCTTGGGGAGTCTATCCTGCAAGTCTGTTCCAGCAGCAAGCTGCTGCAGCAGCAGCAGCAACTAATTCTGCGAATCAGCAGACCACCCCACAGACTCAGCAAGGACAGCAGCAGGTAAATGTGAATAACATTTGCTCCTATTTAATTAATATGCGACATTAGTCTTAATAGGGAAACAGTAAAAGTGTGCATTCTCATTTGTGTATTGTGAGTTCAGATTGTTATAGATTATGTCAGACCCCTTGGTGAGTGCAATTAGCTGAGAAAATGACAATTCAGTTTTTCAATGAAAAAATATTCAGAGGGTACTCTAACATTACAAAGCTAACATAATGAAAGGGAATCTTTATATTGATAGTGAAATTTTCACTCAGTCATACATACTGTAGTTGCATACAGAACATTTATTTTCAGGTCACTTCAGGGATTTCCAACTATCCCGCCACCCAACGGAGAAGCATCTCTTCTTGGTTTTAAAAGTATTTACAACTCTGTTGGATATAAGTCTTAAATCTTTCTTTTTCTTTTTGGTGGGACCAGGGTTCGAACTCACGACCTTGCACTTGCCCAGCAGGCACTTGTGCCTCGGAGCTATCTCCCCAGCCCCTTAAATCTTTCATATCAGTACTAATTTATAGTTTTTTGCACAGTTGAGTAATGCACACTTGCAATTGCAGCACTCCGTGACTGAGGCACCGAGCTTGCTATGAGCTTGAGGTTTACCTGGGCTATATAGCAAGTTCAAGGCCAGTTTCAAGTACATAGTGAGACCCTGTCTCAAAAAAGAAAAAAGTAAAGAACTCTAGAGGCTTTAAACTAAGTGGGGAGGGGGCCTGGCAGGATGGCTCAGTGGTCTAAAGTGCTTGCTTGGGGAAGCTTGGGCGGCTTCAGGGACTGCAGTTCGATCCCCGGCACCACATGCTGTGCCAGCCCTGCCCTCAGGGCAGGCTGAGCCAGCCATAAAAATAAATAAACAAAGAAACAAAAGTTCTGAAACAAGAAAAAAAATAAATAAATTGAGTGGGGAGTAGAGACAGAAGGAACAGGAAGCTAACAATTCCCTGCTCAACCCCAGCCCCACACCCAGTGGAAGGAACAGCCTGTCTCTGACCCTCTGTCCTCCCGATTGCATCCTCTATCCCATAACTATCTGGCTTCAGTTCCTGCTCTGGGAAGCCATGGCTGGTGTCTTCTCTGTCATCTACGTGTCCTAGGCTCTGCCCGGAGCTAGGTCTCTGGTCGCTGGCTTTCTGCTCCACCTGGAACCTATGTGAGCCCCTCATGAGCAGTGCCAGAGACTGTATCGTCCAAGCACTGAGTACCCAGACCTCCTGAAAGCATAAATGCATGGCCAGTCACCTGACCTCAGCAGTCTATGCACAGCTCTGCAACAAGACTACACCCACTGGTTGGATGCTAGATCAGTGTATCCAGACTGGAGTTGACAACGCTGGCCACCTCTTCAACACTGTGAACATGGTTTTAAAAAAAAAAAAAGACTGTGGGCATGGTGGCCTGGGGATAAGGAGACCTATGAGGTATTTGCTGAGATATTTGACTCTGTGATTCAAGAATGACAAATTGGGTAGGATCTCTGGACCATGAAGCACACCACTGACCTGGATGCCCGTAAGATGCATCCTAGTTTCTTTCATGAGTGGTATGTATTGTCCTTGAGAGTCAGAACTGGCCAGAGTGTCTGGGAACTCAGTCTGCCTCCAGCCTGTTCCTGGTCTGAGCGGTGAGAAATGGACTGTTTCGTGGTGGATGTGCTGAGTGGTTTGAAGGGTGACCTGGCTGGATGCTACAAACTCAGTGAGATGATGGAGGCAGAGCAGCAGTAGCAGCTTATTGATGACCACTTCCTATTTGATAAGCCCATGTCCCCATGGCTGACTGCAGCAGGAATGTCTCAGCACTGGCTGTGCCATATATTCATGGAATCTGGCACAACAGTGAGAAGAGCTCCTTGAATGAGGGTGAATGAGGCGAGGACCACATGCAGGTCATCTCCATGGAGAAGGGCAGCAACATGGAGAGAGTGTTTGAAAGATTCTTCTGGAACCTCAGGGAGGTGGAACAGCTGATCTAGAATTGTGGCTGAGAGTTCATGTGGAATGAGTGTTTGGGAGACATCTTGACTTGTCTGTCTAACCTGGGCACTGGATTCCAGGCAGGAGTGCACATCAAACTACCCCTGCTAAGCAAAGATTGCTGATTCCTAAAGATCTTGGAGAACTTGGGGCTCCAGAAGTATGATACCAGAGGAGTGGGCACCACTGCCACAGGCAGCATGTTTGACATGCCTTGCTTGGAGTGGCTGGGCAAGTCTGAAGTAAAGCTGGTACAATTGGTCATAGATGGAGTAAACTATCCTATTGACTGCGAGCAGCATTAGGAGAGGGGCCAGGACTTTCACCTCCATGCACCTCTTATCTACAAGCATTAACTCCTCATTTATGGCACATGTATCAAGATCCCCAGGACTTCCACCCATTTAGTGGTAGATAATTCTGTTTGCCCTGGGCCTGTCCCCCATCTCCATCCCCGTAAAAATTCCATGCTGTGCAGTTAATTAGTAATTAGTCAAGTCAGGAAAGTATAGTTAAATGCTAAATACTGAATAGCTCTTTCTCTTAATAGATTATATTATTTTCTTGGTGAGTACATTAATTTTTACATGTGGTGGGGGACTGGGGAGGGGAAAATTCGCCCAGAATTTTTATATTAAAAATCCCAAATATTAGTGTGCCTTGGTATGTTATTTTATCCTTACTTAACTTTTTGTTTATTTGAGACAGGATCTCACACTATAGTTTAGGGTGATCCTAAATTCACTATGTAGCCAAGGCTGGCTTCAACCTGTGGCAGTCTTGTCGCCTGACACGCTTGAATGCGTGGATTACAGGTGTGTGTCATTACATCTGGCTAACTTCTTACAAATTTTTTTTTTTTTTTTTTTTTTTTTTTGGTCTTTTTGAGACAGGGTCTTGCTATGCAGTTCAGGCTGGCCGTGAGCTCGCTTTTGTAGCCCAGGCTGGTCTCGAACTCGCACCAATCCTCCTGCCTCAGCCTCCCGAGTGCTGGGATTACAGATGTGCTGGGATTACAGACGTGTGCCACCACGCCCGGCACTTCTTACAAATTTAATTGAGGGATACTCTGTCCATTTGGTTTGGCCTCCTATTTTCATATTGATTTTATTTTTAATACCATCCTTTTAAGTAATTAGAGGGTGTCCCATTAATTTGTTTGTTTGTTTATTTTTAGGGAAGGATCTACAGAGTATTCAGGGTCTAACTGCTATGCTAGATCAGACTCTGAGTGATCTGCCTGTTTACTGGGATTACAGGCGTGTGCCACCACACCCAGTCTCAATTGCTGGCTCAGTATCCCCTGGGGGTGGAGCCGGCATGTCAGGACTGGGCTTGACCCCCGCCCCCTTTTTTTTGCATGCAGGCACTTTAGTCCCATGAGCTCTTTGGCCAGGACTAACCTATTGATATTTAACTTAACAATATTTTGGTGCTTTTTTGGTGGGGGGAGACTACATCCCACTATGTAGTTTAGGCTGTCCTTGAACTCATGGCAGTCCTCTTGCTTCAGCCTCTTGAGACTACATGCAGTCACCACTGTGTCTGGCTTTATTTAGTGTTAAATACTCATTAACATTGTTTTCATAAGTTTGTAACTGTTTGCTGGGATTAAGTTCATAGCAATAAAATTTATCCATTCTCCGTGTATCTTCTATCCATGTGATTCAAGGTAATTAATTACTCTTCCTTGTGATACTATTTATAGAGTATTTAGGTCAGAAACAAAAATTGCTTTTACAGTGTGGGCGATTGATTGAGTCCAAGGCCTTACAAAACTTAAGTTTCATGGTTTTTTTCCCCCATTTTTCAGACAGGGTCTCAGTCTGGCTTTCAAATCACTTTTTAGTAGTCCAGGCTCATTTCAAATTTATACTGCCTCAGCCTCCCAAGCGCTGTGATTATAGGTTTGTGCCACCATGCCTGGCAGTTTCATAGTATTTTGATATTTTGGACTAGGTGTTATTATGAATTATGTATTAGATATCAGGCATTTTTTTTTTTTTTTTTTTTTTTTTTTTTTGAGAGACAGGGTCTCGCTATGCAGTTGAGGCTGGCCTTGAGCTCACTTTTGTAGCCCAGGCTGGTCTCGAGCTTGCACCATCCTCCTGCCTCAGCCTCCCCAGTGCTGGGATTACAGGCGTGTGCTACCATGCCCGGCTTGTTATGAATTTTTTAAGTCAAATCTAACAATTTCTACCCAAGTTGTTGTCTGCATGTCTAACTTTAATAAATAGTAAGATGATAGTGAAAATTATCTGGTAAGAGCTGTGTGTTTAGAAACATTCCAAAACAACTTGGTAGAAACTGCCAACTTTAGCATTGATCTGTGGATTTGAAGGTTGTACTTGCTGGAGTGTATGTAGAGTTTTCAGATCCTTTAGAACAGAATCATAATTAGCATCTTGCCTATGTTTCATTAATAAAGCAAGCTGTCAGTGGCAGCATTGATGTTCTGTACTGAACTTGACTTTTTTTTGTTGTTTTTTTTTTTTTATTTTTATGACCTGACTCAGCCTGCCCTGAGGGCAGGGTTGGCACAGCATGTGGTGCCTGGGATCAAACCGCAGTCCTTGCAGCCACCTGCAGGTGCTTTAGACCATTGAGCTATCCTGTCGGGCCCCTGAACTTGACTTAATGTTCATCTCCATTTAGATAAATGTATTTGTGAGATTTACATAAGGAGAATTGGAGACCCCTAAACTGAGCCTTGTGAGCTTATTTGTTTTTTTTTTTTAATTTTTATTTTATTTATTATTATTATTTTTTTTATTCTTGTTTCAGAACCTTTGTTTGTTTATTCACTCATTTTTATGGCCAGCTCAGCCCGCCCGGAGGTCAGGGCTGGCGCAGCATGTGGTGCCGGGGATCGAACCGCGGTCCCTGAAGCCGCCCAAGCTTCCCCAAGCAGGCGCTTTAGACCACTGAGCCATCCCGCTGGGCCCACTTACTTGGTTTTGATTGAATAGGAATAATGGTAAAAGGTAGAGAAAATAGTCTTATTCTAGGTAAAAAGAATATAGATTCACATAGGTGTGTTTTAGACACTTTTTAACTAAATATGTGGGAAACTACTTGTTGATCCTGTGTATACTCCTCTGCCTAATGCCTTTCTCCTTTCTACTCTTTACTTAAAAAAAACTGACATTATGAAGTTACTGTTTTGTCTTTGTTGTTTACTAAAATGCTCTGTGCAGGAGTTTACTTCTTGTTTATTGCTCTGCCTCTTGTATCACTATACTAATCTCTATTTGAAGGAATGTTCATTTTGTATCAAGATTTTCACTGTTCAGAAAGATTGTCAAAAAATGTTCACTACATGATAGTATTAATTGGATTATTATCCTTAACAGCCATAGCACATGAAAGTAGTATAAAGAAAATGTGTAAATTGTCAATTTTAGTAGATGGTGAATCTTAGCTAGTTTTTTTTTTTTTTTTTTTGCGGGACTGGGGTTTGAACTCACAACCTTGCACTTGCCAGGCAGGCCCTTGTGCCTTGGAGCTATCTCCCCAGCCCCTTAGCTAGTTTTTTGAGGGGGACGGTATTGAAACAAAATCTTGCTACCTGGCGTATTCTGGCCTTGAACTTGTAGCAGTTCTCTAGACTCAACCTCCAGAAGCTGGTATGTACCACCACACCCTACTTAGACAATTTTAATGAGAATAAAACAGTTGAGGGGCTGGGGAGATAGCTCTGTGGCACAAATGCCTGCTTGGCAAGTACAAAGTTATGAGTTCAAACCCCGGTCCCGCAAAAAACCCCGAAACAGTTGGATTTACTTTTTTCTCATTCCCAGGTTCTCCGTGGAGGAGGCAGCCAGCGTCCTTTGACTCCAAATCAGAACCAGCAGGGACAACAAACAGATCCACTAGTGGCAGCTGCAGCAGTGAATTCTGCTCTTGCTTTTGGACAAGGTCTGGCTGCAGGTATGCCAGGTAAGACTGCATTTTACTGCTTTTAGGAGGGAGGTAGAATCAGCTTGATTCGGGCATTTCTGAGGTGAGTGGGCAGTGCTTTCAAAGAGCACGTAACTTGTGATTTGAGGACTATCAAGGAAGATACATACTTGCCCTCTCATAGAACATAGTTCATTGATGAGAGCGTTGTTCTGAGCCAGTCTGAAATCTTACATGCTGGAGATGTGTATGTCTACACAACTTGAAGTATACATGGTCGTCTTTTGTAGAGACCTCTGTACTCCCTCAGGATTAAGAATGGGTAGAATGGCCAGCCTCTTTTGGCACCACTGTAAAGGCTTTAGTATGTATCTTATGTATTTTTTTCCAGATAGTCTTGCTATGCAACTTAGGCTGGCCTTGAACTCAAAATGGGGCTGAGATGACCTTGAAATCATGGGATCCACATGTCTCAGCCTTCTAAGTGCTTGGATTGTAAGCGTGAGCGACTGTGCCTGGTTAGGCCTAAATATTTGAAACATGGTTAAGAAGAAATTGCTTGTGTTCTTTGAGGGCCATCCCTTGCACATCTAAGATTTCTCCCAAATAATAGAGGGGCTTTTTAGGTGCCTACATATGAGTTACAAGTGTATGTGTATCATAAGTGTAATTTTGGTTTTAGCTCACTATCCTATACTTTGCATAAGATTTGATATAGTAGATCTTTACTGGCTATGGAGTATAGCCAAATTAATACATTCATGAATTCAGTAATAGAGTTAACTTACTTCATTTATTTTGTTAGTAATCAAATGTTTTTTTATTAGGATGTCATTTCTAGTTATTCATATGGCTCCAATTGGGAGACATTCCAAATTACTTAATACTAAAGCCAGTCCAGTTTCTTTTTCCTGCTAACTTGCAGGCTATTTGTGTTTAGATTAATGTGAAAGTGTTATTATTGCAATTAGTATAGCTTTTGTCACTTGTGTAGCTAAGAAAACAATAGTTGTCCATATTTGATTACTGATAGCCTTAGTGGTAGGGAGCAGCATAGATACTCCCTATCATGCCATATTTCTTTCCTAACAATTGGAAGAGTATATGTGACACTTTTTAAAGATATACTTAATGTGTATCGGATACCTTGCTAAATGCTTTATGTTCATACTTTAATTTTTTTCAAGGGTTTTTTGAGGCAAGTGGTAGTAGCATTATCCTCCTTTTACAGATTTGGAAATGGGTGCTTAGATTTTGGGAGCATTCAACTAGTCCTTTGGAGCCATATTATAACTTTAGGCCTCTCTAGTGACTATTTGCAGTATGCTGGTGTATAGGGCGATATTTTGTAGTACACTAGACATCCTTCCCCCAAACCATTGGCATTCTGAGACCCCAGATGTCCAAGATTGGATAATGGTGAACGCTGTACATACATACTAAGTTTTTCCCATGTCAGAAAGCTTCATTTATGAATTAGGCACAGTAAGAGATTAACAAGAATACCTCACTGTAGGTTTTAATAACTTTAACATATGTTTTAATTTTTAAGTCAAGAATATTTACCTTTTCACTTAGCAATTATTTATGTCTGTGGCCTATCCAGATTTCTAGCATCCCTACTTTGGGACCCTTACTAAGTAAATAAGGGTTTCTTATGCAGAAGTACTGCAGTGCCAAAATTGATGTAGTAACTAAGACAGTCTGATGACCCAGATGACTACCAAGTGAGTAACAGGTGAGAAGCATTTACAACACAGATCTGCCAGACAAAGGGACTATACCCCTAGCATATGGAACAGAATAGTGTGGACTTTCTCATGCTAAAGAGAATGGCATGCAATTTAAAACATGGGAATTGTTTGTTTCTAGATTTTCTGTTGAGTATTCTTGCATGGTTTCTACTGTGGGTGGTGAAAAAATAAGCGAAGTGATGTTGTAGCTAAGGGAGTATGATGGTACATGTTTTGATATGTTGGCTTGATATTTGTAGGTTATCCTGTTTTGGCACCTGCTGCTTACTATGACCAAACTGGTGCCCTTGTGGTGAATGCTGGAGCCAGAAATGGTCTTGGAGCTCCCGTTCGTCTAGTAGCTCCTGCCCCAGTCATCATTAGTTCCTCAGCCGCCCAAGCAGGTGAGGTGAATCTGACTCCCATCAGAGATCTAAGCAGGTGGGAATAATCATGACATTCTCAGAAGTAAGGGGAAATAATTTGATATTTGATAATTTCAGCATTCATCCTATAATATTTCAAATATAGAAGTAGGAACAACATTTAATCTCAGTGGATTCTGAGTCTCTGAGGGGAATGTGTCATAAGGTTAGAAGCAAGGACTGGCTCGACCAGGAGCATAAGAAGTTGGATTTCTCATGTAAGGTGACAGTGTTGAAAAAATTCCAAGGCAAAAGTCAAAGAAGCAAGTCATTGCTTTTCAGATAATTTTTTGGGGTGTGTGTGTGTAGTAAGCAAAAGTAGGGGCTGGGGAGATAGCTCCGTGGCACAAGTGCCTGCCTGGCAAGTGCAAGGTTGTGAGTTTGAGCCCCGGTCCCACCAAAAAAAAAAAAAAGCAAAAGTAGTATGAATTGGCAGAGTGAACTGTTCATTTGGGTACTTTTTAAATTAAGATTTATATGCTTTTTTAAAGAAAATTAAGAACAAAAGAGCAGTATGTGCAAAAGAGCAGTATGTGGAGATGTTTAAAAGAAAGCTCTCTATGTATGTATGGAATTTGATGTTTTAGGAGGTATTTTTTTAAAAATTTATTTAATTTATTTCTTTATTATTATGGCCAGTTCAACCTGTCCTTGGGGTGGGGCTGGCAAAGCATGTGGTGCTGGGGATCGAACCGTGATCCCTGCTTGCTTAAGCAGGCACTTTATACTGCTGAGCCATTTTGCCGGCCCCAGAAATATTAGTATTTGATGTTGTGCCCCTTTTAAACTACAGAAGCTTTAAATTAGCTGCCAGTATAGTGAACTTGATCCTGTGATGTTTTTAACTTTAAATTGGAAGTAGAAATAGAAACTTTGAGATCAAAGGTTTTTTTTTTTTTTTTTTTTTTGGACAAGGTCTGTTTTTGCCTTTAAAAGATAGATTGCATTAAAGGTGTTTTAAAAAATGCATAAAAATGTGTCTTGGAATTGTGACCCAGACCATTTGCTTTCTTTTTCATAGCTGTTGCAGCAGCTGCAGCTTCAGCAAATGGGGCAGCCGGTGGTCTTGCTGGAACAACAAATGGACCATTTCGCCCTTTAGGAACCCAGCAGCCTCAGCCCCAACCCCAGCAGCAACCTAATAACAACCTGGCATCCAGCTCTTTCTATGGCAACAACTCTCTAAGCAGCAACTCACAAAGCAGCTCCCTCTTCTCCCAGGGCTCTGCCCAGCCTGCCAACACGTCCTTGGGATTTGGAAGCAGCAGTTCTCTTGGTGCCACCCTGGGATCCCTTGGAGGGTTTGGAACAGCAGGTAGAAATCAGTTGATATGCTGATTAAAACTGATTTTTAATTATTTTTTACAATCTTTCTGGTACCCTGACAATGCGTGGAACCCTGGACTGATACCAGACAGGTCTGGACCGAGCCCCATGGGAATCCAGCCAGCCCACATAATCTTTGAGATAATGGACTGTTGAAATCAAATTACACAGTTGGGGCCTGTATCAGTTCCATGCTCATACTGCTACTTATTTATACTCATGCAGTCAGTTTGTTTCAGAGACTTGAAAACTGGGGCAGACTTTTACAGGCATTAGGGGAAATGTGGAGAGACTATAGAAATATGGATGTTAAAAATTTAGGGAGGAGGACTTAGTGAATACAACAGGGCTGAATGCTTCATATTTGAGACTGTGCCCGGTGCTAGTTTGTAGATATAAAGAATTAGGAGTTTTTTCCAGTCTTTTGAAGAACATTAAGGTAGTCATTGTGGAAAATTGGCAGGAAGGACATAAATTAGACCATGATAGTTTTAATGTTTTCCTGGGAGAAAACAGCAGTAATTGTAGTTGTTGAACAATGGGAAATTGCAGTGGCTATAGAACAGTGTGATGTCAAAGCAGAAGGGCATGTGTGAGGGATAATATCCTAATTGGGATTTGAGGCTAGTAATAGCTAGATCGAGCCCACTGAGAAACAGGCTTTCTGGTGTAAGTCTTGCATTGTGGGGTAGCACCCCATTTGTTGATCTTTTTTTCCTGTGTTCCATTTTTCTGTTAGAACTTTTGGGTTGATGAAAGGCATTCCTTCTAGTACATTTTCTTTCACCTTTTCCCATAGTTCATGTGGCCATCAGAGCTTTTAAAACCCACCCCTGTCCCATAATATACAACACCAAAGTAAGGTAAATTTGGCATATATGTGTGATGGCTTGAACAAAACAGTTTTATGTTAACTTGAGCCATGTCCTCTTTATTACCAGACCCGTAGAACTGCTACATTAACAGGCTGTCTCTGCTGACAAATTTGCGGTGGTAAGGAGTCTGGATCAAAGTACCAGGAACAGGTCACTGGGCTTGTTCTTCGAAGAACAGGCCTGTTCTTATCTGCATTGTTTTAATTCCATTTTAGTTGGAAACTCCAACACTGGCAGTGGCTCCCGCCGTGACTCCCTGACTGGCAGCAGTGACCTTTATAAGAGGACATCGAGCAGCTTGGCCCCCATTGGACACAGTTTTTATAACGGCCTTAGCTTTTCCTCCTCTCCTGGACCCGTGGGCATGCCTCTCCCTAGTCAGGGGCCAGGACATTCACAGACACCACCTCCTTCCCTCTCTTCACATGGATCCTCTTCAAGCTTAAACCTGGGTAAGAACCATTACTCTAACACCACCTTGAACTCTAGAAATCTCTTGCCACCAGTGACATTACAAGTACTTTGCATAAGCAGAGGATGATCCCTTTTTCCTAGGAGTGTCCTGGGTGCTCTGTGCCTTCTGTAAATGCTTCGTGTTGTTTGAGCCATACCTGAAGCTAGTAAAGCAGTCTGTGATTGGTTAGCATCTGGGTACCCTGTACATTCACCTCAGCTTTAGTGTGCACATTTTGTGCTTTGGCTGCCTGTGGTATTCTTTTATCATCAACACAGTACAGGTTCATTGTAGTGAAGCTGGAGAACACGGACAGAAAAGACTTATTTAGTGTCAACACTTTAGGTACACCACAGTTGATATTTTGCTTTATTTCTTACAGATTCCTTCCCATGTGTATATGGTTAATATGCTACTTTTTCACATAAATAATTTTATTTAAATTTTGCCAGAATCTTAACTATTTATAAATATATTTTAAAGTGGCACAGCATGCTAATGAGTAGATAATATATTTCCTTATTATATATTTAGGCTGTTTTATGTATGAGAAAGAGAAAAGGTTCCAGACAGCAAGCTGTTATAATGAAAATTCTTGTAATGGGTGGCAAGTCTCAGTCTTTCAGGAAGTGGGAGGTGATTTGTTATCCCAGACACATGGTGCATGCTCTGTCTCGCAGGCATTTATTAATTTTGATTTTAGAGTTCTTGAAATGGAGAAAGTTGGGGCCTAGAAATAGTGTAACCTCGTATTTTGCAAGAGAAGAGAATGCTGTTAATTCTTTTTTGTTGGTACATCTTGATCAGAACTGTCCTAGCAAATCAGCATGAATGGCTGCTTCACCTAGAAAATTCTGTCTTTAACCAGCAAGTTTAAAGGTGGCATTACAGACTCAGCAATGAGGACTAACTAGAAATGAATAGTATACTTTATTTGAAAAGACAAAGACTGGAAATGGTTTATAAACATGAAGAAGAGCCTAATTGTGTAAGATAACAATGTTATTCTAGAGCTAAGAGTTGTATCTTTGAGTTTGAAAGAAAAAAATAAGAAGGGAGGTAAGAGTGCCAGTATGATTGGTGGATAAAAGGAAGGAACGACTGTTCATTGACGTAACACTTAACTGCTAGTATATTAATGAGTTTGGGACCTGTACAGTCGAGGGGTGGAAGGTGTAGGCATTATTTCCATGTTACACGTGTGCAAAATTTGCATCTTAGAGCTAAGTTTTGTCATGTTTAGGTGGATTCAGATTTGAGCACTTTCGATTCCAAAGCACCTGTTTCAGTATACGTTACTTCTCCACATGATGTGCCAAAGTTATTTTTTGAACCAGTGCATTATCAGATCTAGAAATACTGCCATTCATTCATTCATTCATTCATTCATTTATTTATTTATCTTTTTAAAACTTTATTTTATGTTACAGCAGCCTCAGTCTGCCCTGCGGGTGGGGCTGGTGCAGCATATGGTACTGAGGATCAAACCGTGGTCCCTGCAGTTGCCTAAGCAGGTGCTTTAGACCACTGAGCTATCTTGCCAGCCTGAAATACTGCCTTTTAATTTCTTCATTTAAAATTTGAACTAGATCATCTCATACTATTTAGTACTAATTAAATCTGCAGAGTTGGATATATTTATTTATTTATTTTAAAGATTTGTTTGTTTGCTTGTTTGTTTGTTTGTTTATTTATTTATTTATTTATTTATTTCCTTGTTTCAGAACTCTTGTTTATTTATTTTTATGGCCGGCTCAGCCTGCCCTGAGGGCAGGGCTGGCACAGCACGTGGTGCTGGGGATCAAACCGCAGTCCCTGCAGCCGCCCAAGCTTTCCTAAGCAGGTGCTTTAGACCACTGAGCCATCCTGCTGGACCAAGTTGGATATATTTAGTAATTAATGGCACCACATAGTAAATGTTTTAGGTTTTGTGGGCCAGATTTATAAAAATAAGTGATAGTGCAGAGTGCTTCTTGAGGTTGTGGTTTTTTGACTTTGAACTAAATGCTGTGGCTTCTTGGTATATAAAAATGGAGCTGGAAATAATATTTGCATGTGCAATGTCTTCCATTTTTCCAGTGTATTTACAATTGAATGAAATACTTCATAATTATTTCCTTATTAAGTGGGAAATAATTATCATTTTAATTCTTTTAACGACTTGCTGCCTTTATAGGTTTATGTTTAACATTTTAACATATTAACGTATAAAAATAATCTGGCAAGCACAAGGTCCTGAGTTTGACTTCTGTGAGCCCCCTCCCCATTAATCATAAATAATTTTATTTGTGTGCATTTGCATTGAATGCCTGTTCCTTACGTAGTATACATATCACACATACCATTGTTAGAAAATTCGTGTCTGGGTCAATAGGACTTTGCTTCTGCTTAGTCTGCTTCTTTAAAAAAATAGGATTTTTTCCCCCTCTTTGTTAAAAAGTAGATGTGCAGTAATTGCTTTCTAACACTGTTAGGAAAAGGCCTTAAACTTTTGATATAAGACACCTAAAAAATGCATAACGAGCCATAGCTAGTATAGTTTCTTGTTAGTATTGCTTCACTGCTGCCTCCAACTCTGTGCCACTGTATCATGATTATGCATTTGATGGCCAGTGTGTTGAGTACTCGAATAATTTCTCTATACATAGAAACTTAAGCTCAACATGGTTGAAGTGGGGATTTTATTTATTTATTTATTTTTAAAATTTTATTTATTTATTTATTTATTTCTTGTTTCAGAACCTACATTTGTTTATTCACTCATTTTTATGGCTGGCTCAGCCCACCTAGAGGGCAGGGCTGGCGCAGCATGTGGTGCCGAGGATCGAACCGCGGTCCCTGAAGCCGCCTAAGCTTTCCCAGGCAGGCGCTTTCGACCACTGAGCCATCCCGCTGGGCCCCGAAGTGGGGATTTTAAATAGCACACAGGGGGGCCCAGCGGGATGGCTCAGTGGTCTAAAGCGCTTGCTTGGGGAAGCTTGGGCGGCTTCAGGGACCACAGTTCGATCCCTGGCACCACATGCTGCGCCAGCCCTTCCCTCTAGGTGGGCTGAGCCGGCCATAAAAATGAGTGAATAAACAAAGGTTCTGAAACAAGAATAAAAAATTAAAAAAAATAAAAAAACAGCACACAGGTAAGAAGCATTGGAATGTACACATGCCAGTGTTCATTTTCCCCCATCATTTCATCATTGTACTTTTTCCAAACAAGTCAGAATATTTCTTTTAAAAATTTAGTGACCAGGCTGAGTGTGTGGCTCAGTGGTAGAGCACCTGCCTTGCATGCACAAGACCCTGGGTTTGACCCCTAGCACTTCCATGTCCCTCAAAAAAAACAACACGCAAACAGCATTGACCTGCTTATTTTTTTCCTTTATTCATCAGTCATTTGAGTGCCCCTTTAAGAATCTTCA
Source organism: Myocastor coypus (assembly GCA_004027025.1). Taxonomy (NCBI): domain Eukaryota; kingdom Metazoa; phylum Chordata; class Mammalia; order Rodentia; family Myocastoridae; genus Myocastor; species Myocastor coypus. Next base: position 1,975 of record PVJA010015827.1, on the reverse strand, counting down.
GTGGGCTTTCATTACCAGGTGTTTGAAATTCTGACATAGAAACAAAACAAAACAAAACAAAAAACTACCAAGTTGCAAAACACTAAAATTTGTCCCTTTTATTTTTACTATTCGGTGGATTTTAACAACAAAATGTTGTATAGCAATTACTGTAAACCCAGTTTAGAATACTTCTATCTCAGCCGGGCTGTGGTGGTGCACACCTGTAATCCCAGCACTCTGGAAGCTGAGGCGAGTTCAAGACCAGCCTGGGCTACAAAAGTGAGCTGAAGGCCAGACTGAACTGCATAGTGAGACCCTGTCTCAAAAAGACAAAAAACAAAACAAAACTTCTATCTCTTCAGTGGGAATCCTGCAGTCCAATTATAGTTAATCCCCATTCTTTTTTTTGAGACAGGGTCTCACTATGCAGTTCAGACTGGCCTTGCGCTCACTTTTGTAGCCCAGGCTGGTCTTGAAGTCACACCAATCCTCCTACCTCAGCCTCCCAAGTGCTGGGATTACAGGCGTGCGCCACCATGCCCGGCAATCCCCATTCTTAAGGTTTTTTTTTTTTTGTTGTTGTTTGTTTGTTTTAATAATCTTTACTTTTGACTTGAAAAAAAATTTTTTTTTAAATGTATTTGGTATAGGTTCTTACTATGCCCAGCTCAGACTCACAGTAATCCTCCTGTCTCAGCCTTTCCAGTGCTGGGATTACAGGTGTGTTTCATCACACCCAGTTTCAGTGGCATGAAGTATCAGGAATCAAACATGGATCCTGATGCTTGCCAGGCAGGGACTTAGACCACCAAGCTATCTTTCCAGTGCTGCTGGGCCCCCTCTACCCCATTCTCCTTTTGACTGTACAATTTCTGGACATACAATATATGTTCTCTTTTTTACAGTAATAATTTTTGCTTTTTGAAGTTTTTAAAACTTTTTTTAGAGACAAGGTTTTGCAGTGTAGTCTAGGTCAGCCTTGAATTCACTTCGGAACCCAGCTTGGCTTCAAAATCATAACCTTCCTCCCTGAATCTTCTTCTGCAAAGGCTTAAGTTAGCCATATTCCACCACATCCAACTTGGTTTCTTTTGCTTTTGTGTTTTTTGATTCATACTGTATACTGTGTTATACTGTGCACCAGAAAATTGTTCCGTATGAATTGTCCTCCATCTTATGCACAGGCCATGATTTTGCTCTTCCACTTAACAGCCAGTGGACATTTGTTGGGTCCAGTTTTTGGCTGTTAGGAATAATGTTGCTGTGAACACTTGCATGCAAGACTATGTGGATACATTTGTTTCTTAAGGGGTAGAGTTGCTGGATTATATAATAACTTGGATTAAACTTTTTGAGAAACTAGCTATTTTACAAATTGCTGTGTCATACTTATGTTCTTACTAGCAGCATATGAAGGTTCCAGTTTCTGTACTTTCTTATCAACATTTCAGTTCTGTCAAGCCGGGTGTGGTGGTACACGCCTGTAATCCCAGAGGGAGGGAGGCTAAGGCAAAAGGATTGTTGCGTGTTCAAGACCATCCTGGGCTACAAAATGAGCTCAAGGCCAGTTTGAACTGCATAGCAAGAAGACTGTCTCAAAAAGCCTCCCTCATTTCCCCACCAAAGCAAACCAAAATGAAACATTCAATTCTGTCTTAACATGTTCCAGCTGGCTTGAATTATTGATGGTGCAAGCATGATTGTCTCACTGGGCAGCTTGTATTACTGTTGGTTCAAGAAGTACAGTCATGTATGGGGCAGTCATGCCCATACCATGGTGGTTTAAACCAGCCAGTAGTCGCAGCATATTAATTATGGCCATGTTCTGAACATGTTAATAGGACTACTGGTGTGGTGACACATGTCTGTAATCCCAGCCCTTGGAATGCTAGCCTAGGAGTATTGCTGTGATTTTGGGGCCAGCATGAATAATATATTGAGACCCTGTCTCAAGAAAACAAAAAACAACACACACACACACACACACACACAC
>PVJA010015826.1:0-44590 GCA_004027025.1 Myocastor coypus | reverse complement strand
GGATCATTGGTTGCACATGTACACATTTGGTCTATTATTCTTAGTAAAAGAAAACAGAACAACTTGTCGAATGAGTATATTGTTTGACTTTTTTTACAGTTCTGAATATATTAACATTTTAATATTTAGTATGTCATGCAAATGATAATGAGGATTAGGTTAGTGCTAGTACTCTGGCCAATTTTTGTGATACTATATTGTTCAGTTGGTTGGTTTTCATTTTTTTAAAAGAATTTTTTATTTTATTTTATTTTTTTCTTGTTTCAGAACTTGTGTTTGTTTATTTATCTATTTTTATGGCCGGCTCAGTATGCCCTGAGGGTCGGGCTGGTGCAGCATTGGTACTGGGGATCGAACCGCGGTCCCTGCAGCCACCCAAGCTTTCCTAAGCAGGCGCTTTAGACCACTGAGCCATCCTGCCAAGCCCCGAGTTGGTTGGTTTTCAGACTCTGTCTCATCGTATAGCCCAGGCCGGTTTTGAACCTCAAATATGCCTGCCTCAGCCTCATGAGTGCTGCTATTATAGGCTTATGTCACCATGGCCAGGTTGTAAAATTACATTTTCTGTAATACTTTTCTTGAGATAGAGAAGTTTAATATACAGCTTCTGATAGAACTGTATATCCCCCGCCCCTTTATACTTATTTCAAATGTTGAGACAGAATCTTGTTAAATTGCTGTAACTGAACTAAAACTGATCCTTCCGCCTCAGCCTCCCAGAGTGCTGGGACTATGGGTGAGTGCCGTCACACCTGGTTTAATTTTAATCTTTTTCCAAGAGAAGATTCATAAAGTTTCATAGCTAATATTCCCTTACAAATTGCTAAACCATCAACTTAGCTGCAAACACAAAAAGACTGGTCTCTCTGGGGATGCCCAGTACTAGTCTGGGGCAGGGAGGGGAGGAGCAGGTGAGGGTGGTTGGGGTAAGAGGTAAGGCTTTCTCCACTATTAAGAGTAATGCAAAAGCTGTGCTGACATGGACATACCTCATTTGCTCTTGAATTTATTTGAACATTTGTTAAAGACCTGTTCTTATAAACACATAAGCATATGTACTTTGATTATCTCCTCCTATTAAAAGGATGGACAGATCAACGGATCTTACTAAATGCCTCTTGACCATCTACAGAGAGTGTTACTTTTTTGCCTTTAACTTTCCATTGTCAGAAATTGTATTAATGCCTACTAATAATGAACCTCTTTTATCTTGGAATAAACTAATGTGGTCATAGTTTCTTCTTAAAATATGTGATCAGTTGTTTTTGCAGTTTTTAGTTTTGCATAGAGGTTGCTTAATAAAATTTATCTTTCTTTTCCATTGTTGTTATTTTGAAGAACTTTATTTGTGCACTACATCCAGTTTTGGTACTAATGATGTATTAAAACTACCCAGGGCTTTGTGATAGTTTTAGTATTATTGGGCTTCTCTGTTTATTGAATCTGTGATTTCATGAAGTCCATTTGTGACAGTACCAAGAGCTGCTCTTTCTGGTGGGCTTTAATCTTGTGTTACTTCCTCAGCTTCTTCTATGATTACTAGATTTCACTATCTGGCAAAGTTTAGTAAATTCCATTTTAAAAAAGTCATTCCTTTTTAAAAGTTTTTACCTAAGATTAAAAGTTTTACCTAAGATTAGGTCATATATTGTTACAGTTACTTTTCTCTCTCTCTTTTTTTAAATCATTGATTCTACTTTTCCTTTTACCTCTTGACTGTTAGTGGGGATTATGTTATTATTTCAAAACATAGGTTCTTATAGTTTGCAATTTCACAGTTTTCTTCTTTAATTAGTGAACTAATTCTTGGAGGTTTCTGTATGTCTCTATTATATAACATGTGGCATGCTCTTTTATGGTTTGTATCTGGATATCTCCCAAAGACTCGTGTGGCTAGAGGTGAGGCCTTTTGGAGGTGCTTGGGTATGTGATGCTGGGATTAAGGATGTGTGGTTACTAAATTAGTCCATTGATTGGTCTAGCAAAGTTCTAGGTGTAGATGTTAAGACCTACCCTATGTGGGAGTAGCACCACCAAAAAAGTGCTGGTAGCCTAGAAGATATGAAAGGGAGGGGCAGGCTTGCTGGAGCAGCAGCAGCTGCTTGCTGCTCTCTGTCTTCTTCCTGTTTGTCATGTACTATTTCTCCACCCCCAATGCACCTCTGCCATCTACACTGCCTTGGAGCCAGCCAACTATGGACTCAAACCTCTACAAACTGTAAGCTGAAATAAATTTTCTCCTTTACCTTGTAGGTGTTGAATATTTTGCATGTTCAATGAGGAAAGTCACTTACACTCTCCTAACTTGTCCACATCTCTGGCCCTTGTTTTCTTTGCCCAAATTATTCATTCATTATTTTCTTGGCTGGATTCTCTGGACGGATAAGGTGTGACCTGAGCTTCAGGCTTTTAGTTTGAACTTGATCTCTGCTTGTAATCCTGGCTTCTAATATGTTTTGTGTTTAGATTTTCTGAAGCCAGACTGTAGAAGGATTGAGAAGGGCCAAATTGAGGAACTCTATTTAAGAGGGGATTAATTAGGGAGAAAGCCAAGATTAGAGGCCAATTCTGCTTTTCCCTTTCATTTTTTCTTAGGCCTAGTAGAGAAAATGGAGGACATTATTTTCATGGGCTGAGCAAGGTACAGAACATCTGAGAGGTGAGGATGAGCACCTGAGTCCATGGCCTGGGACAAGGAAGCAACACAAGCCAGGTTGCATGTCACCAGTAGGCATTAATTGCACACAGGTTTGGGGTCTGTGGCATCTGATATCAGGGGCAGGTGATTCAGTTCCATGGGAGAATTCACCTTGGGCTTCACAGAGGGTGCATCTCCCACCCCACGTCCTAACATAGTAGGGTGACTTGCTAGCTCTCTGGGGACTCTACATGAGCCCAATCACAAGCCTGAGGGCTCTGCCTCTGTGACCCAGTCACCTGGGATAAGGACCCGGGGGCCCTAACACATGGGTGGGGGTGGCAGTGGTGAGGATTTTATCACAGGAACTTGGAGGGCCTGAGGCCCAAAGACGCAGTCCAGTGGAGCACACGTCCAGGAAGCAAGGGGCTCCCTCAGTGGGCGCTCTCAGCACTAGGATGTGCAGTGCGTGCACAAGGATAATTTAGGCCATGGGACTAGGGAAGGCCAGCACAGTGGCCTGGGTGTACCAACCTGGGCCACCGGCATGGCCAGATATTAGGTTATATAGTTATTTTTTTTCTTTCTTTCCTCTTTTTTTTTTTTTTTTTTTTTTTTTTTTCTTTTACTGGGGAGTGAACTAAGGACCCTGCACCCTCCAGGCAGGTGCTCATTCTACTGAGCTATCTCCCCAGCCCCCTGGTTATACAGTTCTTTGGCTGTCTTTGAAGGTATATGGTTACTTCTGCCAGTGAAATGTGACTGTACTAGTTTTTTTGTTTTTTTTTTAAGAATTTTTTTTTCTTGTTTCAGAACTTTTGTTTGTTTGTTTGTTTATTTATTTTTATGGCCGGCTTAGCCTGCCCTGAGGGCAGGTGCAGCATGTGGTGCTGGGGATCCAACTGCGGTCCCTGTAGCCACTTGCCGGTGTTTTAGACCACTGAGCCATCCTGCCGGGCCCAGACTGTACTAGTTTTGTAAGAGAAGAATGTTTTTTTTTTTTTTTTTTCATGGACAGCTGGGAAGAGGTGCGTGGCTTATTCTGAATGTGTAATGAGACAATCTGCTAAGAAGTACGTATTTTGCTGCTATGTGAAGCTGAGTCTGTTGACGGCAAGTTGGATTTCTGATTTCTACACTATTTCTGATTTTTTTTCCTTCAGTCTTTTGGCTGTTTCAACATTTGTGTAAGTTTCTAATTTTTTACATTAAATTCTTTCCTGCTAAGATGCCTAGGGGCTTTTGGGAACAAACTATAATTGCTATGGGCTAATTTGTTCCCCTAGGGAAACCCTAGTGCCCATCAACTGAGAAAGTGGCTATACTTAGAGACAGGTCATTTAGACGCAGGATTAAATGAGGCCACAGGGTGGGTCCTCACCCAGTTTAACTGGTGGCTTTAGACAGAGCAAATTTGAACACGTGACACTCCAGGTTGGCTGTACACAGAGGAAGGATCAAGAAAGGACACAGTGGGAAGTTAACCATCTACAAGATCAGCCAGAGAGAGGTCAGGAGGAAACCATCCTGCTATAACCTTGACCTTTTGGCTCATAGAATTGTGAGTATAGTCTGTGGTATTTGTGGTGGTAACCTTAGGAAAAGAACACCATTCTAAGAGTGAGTGGGACTAGTGGAACTGGAGCCCTCCACACAGTCTGTTGGACTTTTTGGAATGCAGGGACAGTTCAGGTGGTTCTCTTAGGTTCCATATTTGTGAGCTATTTCCCAGGAAGGAAATGATCTCTTAAGGTGAACTTTCACAAAATTATCCAAGCAATACTGACACAACCAATCTGATCCCAACCCAGTTCTTGCTCTAAATTCACATATGTAACATTTATTCGTAATTTGTATTCCTTCAATGAAACATTTTAAGGGCTTTCCAAGTAGACATTTCCAGTGAGCAATTCTTTTGAACTTATCGACTTCTTATAAACATCACCATCAAATATCTCTGTCTACTGTCCACAAGTGGTCCCCACTCTTTTGGGCACTAAGGGCCACTTTTGTGGACAACTACCTCCCTTGGGACGTATGGATATACAGAGGGGTGCTGGTGGCAGAATGGGTCAAAGGAACATGTTGCACAGTCTAGATCAGTGGTGAGCCTCTGGTAGGAGTGCTGTGGCAGGCACACAGAGAAGCCAAGCGGCCCCAGCATCACCACATCAGTGATTACAGGGTAATAGCACACAAAGGGGCCCTGTGCATGCTAGGAAAGGAGTAGACACCAAGTGGGACGTCATCACAGTTTGGGTGCTCTGTCTCTAAAAGGTTTGCCATCACAAATCTAGATCTTCAGTTTTGCTGATGCTAACCTGACAGGAGGTAGAGCTGAGATGGGGATGTGATCCTGGTGAGTGGCCGGAAAGCATTGCTTGCTTGGTCACTGCTTGCTTCTTGCTATGTGGCCCAGTTTTTGTAACACGTAAATCTATTCTTACTTAGGGTTTATATGCCATGGAGCTAACTTAAAGTGACAGAATACTTTCATTTGTTTCTGGAAACTTCAAGTAGAGCCATGTTCTGATTTGTTTGCAGGAATTGGGATTAAAATTTTTCTTAAAAAAATGTTCTGGGGGCCCGGCAGGATGGCTCAGTGGTCTAAAGTGCCTGTGTAGGAAAGCTTGGGTGGCTGCAGGGACTGTGGTTCAATCCCTGGCACCACATGCTGAGCCAGCCCTGCCCTCAGGGCAGGCTGAGCCGACCATAAAAATAAATAAATAAACAAACCAACAAAAGTTCTGAAACAAGAAAAAATAAATAAATAAAAATTTAAAAATGTTCTATAGTGAAATGAAGCTGTAGTGCATGTTTACTGACACAGTTTATTCTAAGAATTCAATGCTAGGTCTCATTACATGAGATACCATAAACCATACTCAACTGAAAAAAGGAGAGTGAATTTTAAAGAAAAGTTGTAACTGAAGGTAACAACTTTCAATTTTTTTCCTTTATACATAATAAAACAAACATTTTATTCCACAAGTCAAGAAAACATGGATTTTGGTTCTTATTAAATATATGTTTTGTTGCCTTTATTGCTCTGCTTTTATGCCCACTTACCTGTATTCATCCTCCTTACTGACATAAATTGAATGGCTCTGTAAGCAGTCTAATTTCAGATTCAAGTCTGTGTCAATGTGTTTCTTTATAATTTGCACCTCTTTCTAACTAATATAGAGCTTCCTGAGTTGAGCCATAATCTTTCTTTGGTATGGAGGGACCCTCTACCCATTTCTAAATATGTTTTTATGAAAGGATATATGAATCACTTAAGTTCATTTTTTAACGTGGAATTTGCACAAGAACATACTTTAATATGAGAAGACAGTGCTCATTCTCTGATTCTTTCATCTGTTTCCTCAAGTTCCAGGCCAAGCGAGCCTAATGATCCCATTAGTGGAAAGCACAGTCCATTCAACAAACAAAAAGTATCAGGGGCTGGGGAGATAAGTGCCTGCCTGGCAAGCGCAAGGTCGTGAGTTCGAACCCCAGTGCTGAAAAACAAACAAACAAACAAAAAAACGTATGGTGATAGCCACATACCATCACTTTGGAAAATTAACTTTGATCTTTTTCCTCTGCAAAGTCAAGCATAACTGATACTTTAATTTTAGAAGATCTTGCTAACCAACCAGACAGATAAAAACAGGCCCAGTTAGCTTCCTATTCCATGAGAAATAAAATTTAAATAAAATTTGCTCAATTTTTAAACTGTTTCTATGTTTAACTGAAAAACATATCTAGTGGCATTAAAGGAATTTTTTAAAAACACTCTAAAACAGATTTCAGTTGTGTGTATTTCCTTTTTTCTTTATGTATATTATATTCATTTACATTCCAGTTATCTGACTGTAAAGAGAAAACAACTCTAGAGCTAAATGCTGATTCCACAAGCAAATATTTTGTGATCATCATGGCATAAGGGTAAAGGACCAAAATAGCCCAAAATACATCCTTGATCTCCTCTGCTGCATACAGAGAGCAGGGGCAGACTGGTTATCCAGTGCCTAACACAGTGCTGGAATATTTAGTTACTAAGTGAAAACAAAAGGGAAGGGAACTGGTATCTTTCTGTTGGCTCCAAACCGGTCTCCTCTCTTTAAGAATGTCCTATTCTCCTGAAAGCACAGATTTGTGATAAAGGAAAAAAAAAATCGCTATTGCCACATTTAACACTTGTACATTTTATTGAATTAAATCAGCCATTGTACAACATTGCAGCTATGTATTGTTAGTGTTGTATTTTTTTCCATTAACTAATACATGCCCTCATAGATATATTCAATTAGTGTTATCACCATGGGAACAAGATGCTGATTCATCAACTGAAAATTCACTTCTTCTCACAGTATTCAAGTTTTTGATAACACAGCAAAAATCAAAAATCAAAGGAAGGTGAATAACCATTATGTTGTTACACAGACATCATCTGCACTGCAAATTACACAACAGAAATGCTTGTCTTGGGCTCCAAGTGGAGGTTGTGACAAAAGGACCTCAGTGTGTGTGTCACAAAGGTCCGCACGGGCCTCTCTCCTTTCAGATGCCAAAGAACACTCTACTTCCTATCCTGCCAAAAAAAAGTGCTAGCCTTTGAAGATCAGGAGATTTGGCTTATGGGAAACCTCCCTCCCGGAACATTTTTTCTCTTGGCAATATTACTTAAAATTGTTTGTCACATTGGTTTCTGACATGTGGAGCAATGAGTCATTTTTTGCATAACAGGAAAAGACCAGATAGAATTGGAAAAAGTTCAGTCCCTGGAGGACAGACCTTTTATTTCATCTTCATTGAATATAGTTTTCTTTAACAAATAACTGGTTCAAAATGTATACTGTCTATAGGAATATATTTGTGAATATATAATATATATGTTAAAATGCTACACACCTTTGACCACCAGAGGAATAAGAAATAGGACTTGGAAGTCATTCAGATTGTTCCTGTCCCTTCTTTGAAACCAAGAAAGAGAAAAGTGCACAAATGCACTTGAGAATTTCCAAAGAAGTTGGATTTCAAATAAATAAACCAAAAAAATTTAAACAAAACCAAACTTTCAAAGGATCTCTCAACTTCGTCTGCAAGCTGAACTACAGATCTCGCTGGAAGGTGAAAAGCTTTCACTCAGGGCAAAAAAAGAATGAGAACCATTGCTGTGATTGGAAGAAGGGTTTAGACTGTGGGTTTGATTTTTAAATGTCACATGCAGGTACTGGAGAAGACATAAAGCTGCAGGGGAGGGGACAGCATGAAAAATTAAAAAAAAAAAAAAAACACAGACAGGGTAAAGGAATTTAACTTTTTTTGTGTGTGGTGGGTAAATCTTGTTACCATTGAATTTATCTACAGTGCAGTGGCCAGAAGAAAGTACCACCAGTAAGACAGTGTGGTTTGCTAAAGCAGCAAGGGAAACTGAAAAACTACAGTAGTTATAACTTTTAAAATACCCTGCCAACATGTCCAAAATCAAAAAGACCTGAAGATGCTAGAATGCTACAGGAAGTAGCTTCTTGCAACTATACACCTCACTGTCTCAATCTGTTTGCCTCCTGCTCCCTTCGCCCCTCCCCCAGACAGTCATCAGTGATGGCTGGCAAGCATCAGCAGTAGCTTCGGAGTAAGGACAGTTCTGCAGGATTATTGACTCTTTAAATAAGAGCAATCGGCTACTCTGGACGTCCTAAGGATGTGGCAGTTCTGTGGTGCTTCTTTCGCAGTAGAACTGTGTTGTTTAATCATTTGATTGTGTTAGCAATATCTTTATTAACCATTGCTCAGCAATTTCTAGAGACTGTTTATTCCATGGTGCCCAGTGTGGATATGGTAGGCAGTGGTTTTGATTTTAACACATTGTTCATTGGAGCATTTCAGCTATATACATTGTACACGGATGTCCTGAGGAAGGAATCCTCTGGGTCGTCACGAAAAGAGGTCTGCAGGTGAAGTTCTTCCAATCAATGTATTTCTGTGGAGCTTGAGCAGAAGCAAAGAACAACAGAGGTGGCTGGTTCCCAGGTTCCCACAGACACACCAAGGAGCAGATACAGCATCCACAACAAAGGATGCTATCTTTGGTCACAAATTAGCTTATCATTAGAGAATGGGGGGGGAAACAAAAACAAAATGCTGTATATTTTCTAACAGTGGAAATGTCAAGGGATCCCATACATTGGGCCAGTGAGATCACTCCTCTAAGGAAATGGGCAGTTGCACACTGGCAACCAGAGTGGGATGGGCAGCCCCTCATGTGGCCTCTCTCTTCAGGTCTTCCTGGTAGAAATGCTGAAGGAGTTTCTGGAGGTCACGCTGGAGGTCATCCTGGCCCAGTGCTTCTGGCACATCCTCCAGGTGCTCCAGCTCAACGCGTTTCCCATGTCGGTCCTTCACCACAGCCCTCTTCTGTGTCCTGGCTTTACTCATTGTTGTCCTGGAGGAGAGTGGACAGGGAGAATTATGCTTTCTTGACAGCTAAAGGGTAGCTCCTCAGGATGAGGCTAACTATGACTCTGAAGTCCTTCTTGTCTTACTTCTAGGTAGCCCCACACCAAGCTAGCAGTGTGAGCACCACAGCATCTCTCCAGCTCTTGGCTACAGCACGATAACTAAAATAGCTCTTGACACTTTGAGATTGTATTTTGAAGCTGGGTGTGGCGGCACGTGCTTGCACTGCTGGCATTCTGGGAGGCTGAGGCAGAAGGACTGCAAAATTGAGCACAGCCTGGGCAATTTAGCGACTTAGTAATACCGTCTCAAAATAATAAAAGGTCTGAGGATGTAGCTCAGTGCAAAGTCCCTGGTTCACTCTTTAGTACTCCCCCCCCCCAAAAAAATGCATGTTGGAACAGGAATATTTTTAAAAAAACCTTTAAGAAATGTTTCAGATAAATGAAACCATACTTTAACATGATTCTCTGAAAAAGAACCCAGATAACCATTCATGTTTTTACTAACTTGTATTGATTCAAAGACCCCAGTTCATCCTGAATAATTCCACAAGCCCTTTTCAACAGCGAAGAAAAGCAGCTTTTAATATGATTTATTCAAAGCTACCTTAGCTGTCCACTTAATCCTTAGAGTCTTCTCCTGACCCAAACTTCCCAGAGTGACGTTCTGAGACAACTTCTCTAGGAGAGAGACATCATCTTTTACAAGTGCAATATTATTCTACCACAGACAGGAAAGCGATGATGCCCAAGACCCTCCTAAAACTTCATCTCGATGATGAGGAGAAAGAGAAAACAGAAGAAAATCATAGAGAGAAAAATGTTCTCCGCGCATTGCTCATTCAGGGTCACCCACTTGCCTCTCTAATCAGACTGGTTGTGCCTTGAGAAAAGATGCTGAACTTTATTTATTGATTGGTTTATTTATTTACTTTTTTAGATAGAGTTGAGCTCACTATGTAGTCTAGGCTGACCCTAAGCTCATGGTGATCTCTGTGCCTCAGCCTCTTGTGTGCTAAGATTGCTGGCACGCACCACCACATCTGGCAGGACACTCCCACTCACTGCTATATTTCACACCATTAGTTTCCTGCACTTTTATTTAAATGTGATCATACCCTAGTTTGTTCACTCTTAGTTCTTTTCACTATGTACTTGTAACTGTAATTATTCACTCCACAAATACTTGTGGATGTGCTGTATTTGCCAGACAGTTATTGCAACAAACAAAGAAACAATCTTGTCAGAATTTAAGCAAATTCACCCACATAAAAACAACAGCAGGTAGTGGCTCCAAGAAGAGTCCATAAGTACAGTGGCTTCATCTTCCCTGAAACTGGGGTAGGACAGGACCAGTGCCTGGAGCCTGGCCTGGCCTTTTTCTTGTGGATTCCTGATGCCCAGAAGCAAGAAGTTCCACCCACACCCAACACCTCTAAGCGATCACCAAGATGACCCATGTTATAGCAAAAGGGCTCGCTTCAGTATGAATGCTCCCAGCCTTGTTTCTTTCTCGCTTCTCTCCTGCTCTCTCACTCTCCTTTGATATAACATGAATTACTCTGTAATTGAAGGCAATTTAAATTTGTTCCTCTCAATGAAATGGTTAAATACGTTTGTTGTGGTGGAAATCAGGCTACGTTTTTCAACATATGCAGCACCCACTACTTTTTTCTTAAAAAGACAGGCGTCTGACTATTTCCACCAAGAGTGAGGAGAAGCCTGATAGCAAGTGCTAGTGTCAGGGGATTGCTCTGCATGGAGGACATTTCTTGTATTTTCTGCAGGTGTACACATGTGATTAAAAAGTAAAATATATATTTAAATTGTTAAAGTCTATTACAGTATAACACCATTAAGTTCCCTCAGAATATTCCTCCTCACTGAAAACACAGCCCATTGTTTTCGCCAGTTTCTGCATCAAATCTGCACCCCTTTTGTGAGTGATGTTAGTTGTACTTTCATAGCAGCCTTGATGTCCTGGATTGGCTCTGAACATTTCCCTTTGATCAGCATTTTGACTTTGGAGAAGAGCCTGAAGTTGCATAATGTTAGACCCAGTGAATAAGGTAAATGAGCACACACTGCCATGTTTTTACAGGCCTGTTTCTGTTGGATGACAGAAATATTCATGGAACTGGCAGCAGCATTCACAGTATTTTTGATCACATCTCATACAGATATTCATAAAACAGAACTTCCAGAACTGTTTCAGAAAGTGGCATGAATGATGGGTTAAGTGCATGTGAAGTGAGGGGGAGTATCTTGAGGGAAAATAATGGTGTTGTGTTTTTTTCCAACAATAATTTTAAAAATTTAGGGCCTGGCAAGATAGCTCAGTAGACTAAAGCTTAGGCAAGCGCAGGGACTGTTGTTTGATCCCTGGCACCATATGCCATGCCAACCTTACCCCCAGGAGGCAGGGTCCAGGCATAGTGGCATACACCTATAGTCCCAGAATTAGAGAGGCTAAAAATGAGGATCGCTATGGGTGTGAGCTGTGTAGTGAGATCCTGTAACAACCAATTACATTAAGAACAAAAAAAAAAAAAAAAAAATTAAACATTCACCATACATTTTGATTACTCCATGAAAGCAGACAGATGCTTATAAATGTGAAGATGCATGTAACAAAGCGCCTTTGGCAATGCATACGTCCCAGGGTGGCACATCACGGAGTTCCACTACAGACTAGCTGTGGGACTCAAATGGTCTATATTCCCAGCTTCGAATTCAACAGCTATAACAAAGAATTTTGCATTAATTGGCCTCCAACTCTATTCTATGCCAAATCGATCCTGTGACATTAGGGCACAGGGGTTGTGCAGTTCACCTGAAAAACTAGAAACAAGATTTAAAGTTCAGAATATAAAGAGTATTTTGTGCACAATTCATGTCACAAAAAGTTCTAAAACAGCAATTATACTCTTAAATCCTACCTGCTACCATTTTCCACATTTGATTAGAGGGCAAAATGTGACAGAACCTTTAATTTTTCTGTTCTAATTATGTTTCAAAGGCTTAAAATAACCTGAAGAATGCATAAACGGCAATCTTTCTTTTTTTTCAGTGAGGTGAAAACCACCTATGAATGGATTCCTACTGTGCCTTTTCACCAAGAAGCCAAAAGCATTATATGAGTGCTGACTCTTATAGGCTTGCTAGTGCACCAGAAGGAAGCAGACCCTGGCGATGATCCCATATTTGCATCTCAAACTCACCACGGAGGCAGGAAGCCTTTCAAAGCACCTCGCTGCTGCCCCCTTCTGTGTGGAGAAAAAAAGCTGCCTGCTGCTTCACATTTTATTTTACTAAAGCTTTTAGCTTCATACTCCCTATGAACATTCAGGCCCCTGGGCATCAAAACCATGCTTGTGCTGCTTATCACTCACATGCAGAGTCATAAAACAAAAGGCATGTACCACACACAGGAGTGCTGTCTAAGAGGGAGCTAAGGCACATCACAAAGTTAATTCACAAGCAACAGATTAGATTTCCAATGCTGCCAACACAATGGATCTGCAGCTGGTTGGCTTCCCCTATTCTGGTGATTTGTGTAGAGTCAGGGATTCTGACTGTGCGAGCTGTCATTTTACTGCCACTGTGCTGCAGTATTGATTTGCAGCCCCGTAGGACATTGCAGGTATGACAGACCAACAAACTGGATGAGTGCCTTATGGTACAAGACAACCAGCAGTTCCAGAGGAGTTATGCACGTGTCAGGGCTCTGTCTTTCTTTTCTTAGAATAGGAAACTGCTTATGGTATTAGTTGGCAATACATCACCCCATGCTACCCCAAACCTTTTAATTATGGATCCATCCTCTTTCAGGATTTCCTTCTCTACTAAACACGGGAGGTGGACTTTCATGTGGCTACCTGTGTAACTTAAAGCCTGAGGTAAGAAAAACAAAAAGACAACACTCATCATAATCCAAAGCAATCTACCAGTTTGCTCATTCAGAGCCAATCTGAAAAGGTATCTATGAGAGGATAAATAAAAAAGAACTCCCAGTAGCAAATGTGGGCTTAGAGTTTTGTTAGTAAGTCCCTTAGAATTTCCCATTTGCAAGAGAGAGTCATTATATTACTGAACAAAGGTGCCAACTGACATCCATACCAATTGACTTAATTTCCTCAGCTGCAGTATACTCCTTCTTATCCTGGACTTGCTATTGTTAACTAGATTGGCTGGGAATAAGAACAAATCACATCCAGCATACAACTCAGAGAATTCACCTTTTAAACGTTCAAGGTTGCTAGTTGTCAAGCATGAAGAACTGAATAAGGTTTGCTTTTAATATCCAAGTACACTTACATATAATCTCAACATATGGCATAAGTCTAGCAGAAGATACACCCATAGCATTTGACTCTGAAATGCTTCAGTGGCAATAACTATTTTGTGGGTGTTGACATCTGTCTGTTCCCCAAAACTCCTGGGGCCACATGAGGTTCAGAATTGAGACTGTAGAAATAGGTTGGAATATCCTAATATCCCGGAGAGGGTGGAAACCACAGCCTGTAATCATATAATTCAGATCAGACAGCAAAACACATGTAATTTTACTCTAAGTAAGACAAGAAGACTCCATTCCAGTTTCAAGCCAAATTAGCTCAGAAAATTTGTTTTGGTTTTTAGAATTTTAAGATTTTTGAACCATAGCAGGGGTCTACAATATGCTATTATGAATCCAATCCTCAATTATTGGGAACCAGACCTTAATAGCTACATGTCATTTTAAAATACATAAATATAAAAAATGGGCATTTTAAAACTATCATGGCAATATTGATAGAATCAGCCAGACAGGATAATTTAGATCGTCTTTATTTTTTCCCATATTAATTTGGAGTGTAGAACAACCCTAGGACTTTCAAATAAGATGCAAGTTCATGCCCTGACTCTGGAGATTAACTCAGCAGAAGTGAAACCTCATGGTGTGGATATTTATAAGCACTGAGAGTGACATGAATGAACCCTTTAGGCTGAGGAAACATTATTTCATGATATACATTATTCAAATAGGAAATATGCTCTCTTGAATTATCATACACACTTCTATAAACTTGCACAGGAAATGACACAATGGCAGACAATGTTCAAACTCAAAAACAAACATAAAATACAAGTCAAAAAGCAAAAAAGACAAAATGATGCTTCTCTACCTCTTCAAAGTCATCTTTGGCTGAAGGAAGGTCAGTGGCTAAGCTAGAGTCTCCCAGGTGCTTCTCCATCCTCTCTCCACGGACCATAGTGGTTTTAACAACTTTGCTGACTCTACGGCCTTCTACTGGTTCAGCCTGAAATTGTGAGGTGCTGGACAGAATGCTGGGTTCAGACAGAGTTACCTAATAGGTGAAGGACACACAATGTAGTTTCTGATGGCCAAACTGTAACAGACATGAAACTTTTCTATGCTAAAAAATGAAACCATTACAATGTGCCTTTGTGGACCTAAATGACAATATTTTGGAGCAGTGAAGCAGAGTTATAGCAAAATACAAGCAGACAATTAGTGGTATCTATTTAATGCACACATCTCTACTGCACCTAATCAACCAGTGAATCAACTGGGGGAAAAATAATCAGCCATTCTGTAAAAACTGACAGCCCAGTGCAGGGCAGGTAGGGTAATCTGCGGCTGGACTCTTTCCCAAGTGTAAATGGTTTTATTTGTAGAATGAAGATAACATTAACCCCAAAGGAGGAACTCAGAAAACTATGAAAAATTGTGAGGTAGATTTCTGGAGGATTTTATGTCTTTAAAAAAAAATTTAGGCTATTAAGTGAATACAAAGTAGTGAGAATTTCACAAGCTATAAAAATTTCTAAGAAGCAAGTGGAATTTCATTCTCTGAAAGTTTGACTTTTAGATTTTTGCCATGTTTCAACCATAGTTGAACAGAAAATGGTAATGAGAATGAGCAAACAATGAGAATAATGGCTTTGATGCTTCCTGGTGGTTATTTTCAAATTACACAAAATTATGAACAGACAAGCAAATGGGTAACTATGAACAGACTGCAAGGCCTATGTGAACAGACGTCTCTGCCAACGTGTTAAGTTCTGCTATGAAATAAGACTTGGCAGTCAGGCAGTCTCACCTCTGATTGGTTGGTGTCACTCTTCAACACAACACGCTTTATCACTTTGGAATAACCATCTCCCTCCTCGATGGTCACAGGCTCCTGTGGTGTCCCTTGCATCATAATCTCTTCTTTCTCCATGCCCTCTGAGGACACATACCGCCTAATGATTTTCCTAGTAACCTGAAATACATTTCATTTATGTATGTATTATGTTGTTGAGTCACAATATGATAATGATTCATTGTAAACACAAAGTTTGAAACCACCATGGGGACCAGGGCTCAGCGGTCTGAAGTGCCTGCTCAGGAAAGCTTAGGCAACCACAGGGACCACAGTTTGATCCCCAGCACCATATGCTGCATCAGCCCCAGCCCTAGGACAGGCTGAACCGGCCATAATAATAATAATGATAATAATAATAGTAATAATAATAATAATAATAATAAGCAGCCATGAAATGAAACACCAGACAGTACCTTCTTCACTACAGTGTGTCCGTGCTCATCCACATATTCTTCTTCCGTGACACTTTCTGGGGGTATCTCAGGCATGTCGTCTCCCTAGACAATTGGGACAAAATGGTCACATCAGGACTTGGAACCAATTCTAGGAACTACTTCGAAGTGTTTATCATGTGAGGAATGTTAGAAAAACCAAAGGCGACGTGGAGAAGCACAGTTGAGATGCAAAATCCTGTCAAACAGTTTAATAAATAGAAGCAAGTTGGTGGTGACATGCTTAGCAGAAGGTGGCCAAAGTTAGGGAAAACTTAAAACAAACCAACAAACAAGGAAAATAGATAAACAAAGGTGAGTTAGGTGAAACTGGTGAACCCATCCTGTTCTCCTTATTGGTTTGGCCTTGGTTATAGGCCATAATTGTCATTACCATCATGTCTCTTTACAAATAAAAGAGAAAAGTTAAGGGTTCTACATCCTCAAGGCCATGCACTGCCTCAGGAGCATGCCAAGCCCTTCCTGCCCCAGGTCAGTCACTGTCTAAAAGTAGGAGGGAAGAGCTGTCCCTGGCGTGCAGTGATTCAGCAGCGGGTACCTGGATGATCACTCTCCGACGGACAACCCTGGTGGTTACCATGGCCTCCTCGTCAGAGCTGGCCTCCAGCTCCCCTAATTCCTCTGTTAGCTCCTGAGGAAGCATGGAAGCATGGTTCTGTTTAACATGCTAAGGAAGAACTTTACTACTGCTTCTAGCTTTAACATACATTGGGTTCTCAAAGTTATATTCATGGAGACTTTGGAAGAAACATCAGTGTGTCTGAAACTTCAACAAGAATTCAGTGGTTCAATGAATGAAAAAAAATTATAATTCCAAAAGGTGTCAAAATTCATACAAATAAATGTTCTGTCTGTACAAACTCTTGGTACTCAAACTCCTAATAAATGATGATGTAAACACAGCAAAATGTGCAGCCGTGGGCTACTAACATAGGTTTCAGCTTAGAATTTTAATTCATCTGTACAGGAATATCTCATGCTTGTCACAGGAAATGAAAATTTCCTGTAGATATTCCATAATCAATAGTACATTTTCTTAGCATAAAAAAAGGCAGACTGAGTAAACTGATTTTTCAGAGAAGTTAAAATATGAAAATAATCAGATTTGATAGGTTTGGCTCAAATCCAAGCATGAGGCTAAGAACACAATTTTAGATTATACCATGTGTTAGGAGTCCTATATATAGGACCACTTTCTCTTTGTGGAATGATATTTTCTAAAAAGAGAAAGGACAAGTCAATTCACCTAACATATTTTAAAATACCCAATTTATATGTACTTCTCCATTCTTCTCTGTTAATGAAAAACATCTAACTCTAAATCAGAAACCTACTGCCTAGAAATAGGGTCAGCAAGAAGAGTAACTGAAATTGGATACCTCAGTTAAGGTCATAAGAAGCTAAGAGTCAAAATGTGGAGCTTATGAGAGATAATCGGAAGTTCATCAAGTATAAGCAGAATAGGCCTATATTAAATATATGGAATGTAGAATGAGTTATCAATTCTTATTTATATACCCAGAAGGGATTATGTAAATTATCCAGATGCTAACTTTAAGACTATATTTTACTTAGTCTGTGGATTCTTGGGCTAAATTTGGTAAGTTGTAAGTCCAGATAGCAAGTATGAATCATTTTTACTAGTATTAATTTAAACCAAGCACTTGAGAGGAATAATTATGTGGAAAGACAAAGTCGGAAAAAGAATTCATTCATGGGATGAGTCACTCCTTAAAGTAACTGCCAAAATCAGGACATAGTTCTCTGCCTGAATCTTTTTTTAACTTGTTTGTGATTGTAGATAAATCTTGTAGCAGATGTTACCCTCATAGTGATGGAATCAAATAACCTTAAGGATACATTTTATTATTTCTTCTCCCAAAAGATTCTGATTCTTTCATATAACAAATCCATTACTACTAAAACTTGTATCAACATTTTTATAAACATCTTTAAACATAAAATGCTTTTGAACTCTATTACTTTTAAAAAGGAAATAATGCCTATTTTAATTTATAGAAAGTCTAATTCAAACTGATTTTCATCCACCTTTGTATATGAGAATAATCTGGGGAGCATTTAAAGTGCTGAGTCTTGCGTCCTTTCTATCCTTTGGATTTTCAAATTTTGAGGGAGGGTCAAGCTCCTCAATTAATACTGAAAGTATGTGAACTACATGGACCAAGTGATGGTTTAAATACATTCCTTAAACTAGTGTAACCTCTCTCCACACCTTTAAGATGTTCTTAGTGACAGGCTGTCAGGCAGTCTCATGTCACTGTCAGGCATTTGGTCATATCAAAATAGCAGTAAGATTAGGTATGTTCCTTTTTCAATCTATTGCTAAATAAATATGAAGAAATTAATTTAGAAACTGTCATTCCTCCCTGGAGGAAGTGAGTTCCGTAGGGAGTAAGCCCCATGAGACAGCCACTGTTTGTGAGCTCCTCAGCAGACAGCCTAGGGATCTATGAGGTGGGTGTTTAAATGGAAAAACATTTACTCTAGTGAAAGATACATTGTCTTCAGTCCCCCTTAAAATTCCCCTTGAGCTCTTATTAAGTCATTCTTGCCACTTACTGAAGCAGGCTTGGAAGTCCTTTTGTATGAGTGTCTTTATTTGTACTGTTGAGGCTGCCTTGTTATCCCAAATTGATTCAGAATAGTGACCTTCCTGGGTCATTTTAATTTTGAGGGAGAATAACAGTCACATGGTGATAGATCCATTGAGTAAAGTCAATGAAAACAGATGACTTTTTTTTTTTACAAGCCTGACTTGTCATTGAATGGTACTCAGCCATGGCTTCTCCATAGCTTCAGTCATGTGAAGACACTCACAAAAGGGCACCTCCAGAACTGCTTCAGAAAGTGTCAAGAACACGGTAAGTGGGCCGGTGGGATGGCTCAGTGGTCTAAAACGCCTGCTTGGGAAAGCTTGGGCGGCTTCAGGGACCGTGGTTCCATCCCCAGCACCACATGCTGCGCCAGCCCTGCCCTTAGGGCGGGCTGAGCCGGCCATAAAAATGAGTGAATAAACAAAACAAAAGGTTCTGAAACAAGAAAAAAAATAAATAAATTAAAAAAAAAAAAAAAAGAACATGGTAAGTGTCAAAGACAGAGTGAACATAGTTGAGGCAGATTAATATAATGTGTCCTCTATCATAATAAATTTTTTAAAAATTCAAAAATTAGCTATATTTTTAATCACACTATATATGGAGATCCCAGCTGAGATATGCCATGGCAATAGACCTGAGCCTGCTCATGCTCATCATTAGCCTTCATGCTTAAGATTATTGTCTTACAAAGAGGAATTTTTGTACACCACAAGTAGCTCTTTCTTAGCAGAAAGAGTCTTAGTGATACAAATAGGGCTCTCGGTTTAGTTGCCAGGGTCAGGACTATGTGCCATTCCTTCCAGATTAATTTGCTCTCTAATTTGGAAAGAGTTGATGATTTCTTAGTGACCAAGCTCACTAATCTCTTAGGCAACCTTTTCTTTTTAAAAAAGAAAATAAACCATCAGAGAAATGGACACTAAAAGAAGGTGTATAGCTTTGTTAAATGTGGCCAAGAAACAAGAGAGGCAGGAAGATCTTACCTTTTCAAAAGCAGCATCTCCGTCAAGTCCCTCAAAGGTATGTGTCTGGTCCTCCCCCGACTCCACAATCATGAGGCTGGTTTTCCGAGGAGAGCTCTTCTCCCTGGGTTCAGGGGGCTCTTCAGGTTCCTGAACAATAGGGGAGCCTTCCCACTCGCTGGGTGTTGGGGTCCGGACGTCCAGCCTGTCCTCCTCGGAAGGGGTCTTGATCTCTTCGGGGGTCTTGCTGGGAGAGACTGGTGCTGCTGTGGTCTTCTGAGCCTCTGTTCTTTCTGTACCTGGGGTTGTCACACTAATACAGAAAAGCCAAGTTACACCTCATGGGAATTTGCATTTGTCCTGTTCTATCAGGGAATTGGAAGGGAAGAAGAAGCTCATCTTCATAGTTCATAATATTCATAGTTCTAATTAGCTAATGGAGAAACTGGAAAAAAGTAGCATTCTGATATATAGTGGGGCACTGTATTAACAGCAATGTCTTCTAAAGATGGAAATTATTCTAAAATGGATTAGTTTCCTACAAAAATCTGTACAAAACATTTCAGCTATTCTGTGTTTTCTTTAGCAACTCCAGTTATACTGAAGATTTGTGGAATCACAAATCATCACAAATCATCAACTCTTTCCAAACAAAGATAACACTTTTGAAGCAAGAATTAAAATTTGGTAGAAGTACTAAATCTCTACACAAATATAGTAATCATATTATAAAATTAAGGCTATTTTTTACAGCACCTCTGGAAAACCAGTACTTAATAGAGAGGTCTGTTACATGGAAATTTTTTACTGCTATACTTTGGAGTTGTGCAGTGCAACTTTCATGATCTGAACTCCCGAGTAAGGAATTCTTTGTATTTTCTGCTCTTTGTTTTCAACTGTAATTCTCCATCATACCATTGATACCAAACACCTAAAGGGCCTTTCTCACAAGAAGTTCCTTTGCTCACCATCTTTCCCTTTTCTCCTTTTCTTTTCTGCTTTATGTTCTCCCTGAAGCCCCTAGGTAGATGTAGAGAGGGTGGCTCTGGTGAGGAGACCCTGCCAGTGCCTGTTTCAGCCTCTTCTCAGGGTCCAGTGAGCACAGAATGAAGCACTCTGGCAAAGGAGCAGCTAGAGCACAGTCTCAGCACTCCTGGGCTCAGATTTCAGAGCTAGGGATGCCTGCGCCTTTCTCTTAAACTATTTTTCTTCTGGACAACCAGTGTAACTGCAGAAACTTTTTCTCCTTTGTTTCCAAAAAACCCAGAGCTTAAATTCCAAGCTAAATTGTGCTTCACAGCTTCTTTCAGCCAAAAGCACTTTAGTAAATGTCTCTTTACACTCAGTCTAACCCTAACCCGTTCCACTTTAATATCTTTTTATCCTTCAGGTATAATTTTATTGGGTTTAGATTTTTCCAGCTGGCTCTCTGGTAGCTTTGTGGAACACAATGGACCCCACACATCTACACCTTTCTAGTTTCTACTCTAAACTGGCCCCAGAAAAATGAACATTTAAAGCATTTGCATTGAAATGAGTATCTGAAAACAGAAGGTGAACGTGGTACAGCAATCCTATCACTGTGCTGTCTACAGGAAATTTTATAATTCAAACAGTGGATTCACAGGTGCATTTTTTTATCTTTCCCCTATGCGGGGAGCAAAGTGTATAATCATCACAACTGTAGACGGGGAAGTGGAGACTCAATGCACCTAACAACTGTAGGGTCATGGCCTGGGACACATGGCACTGTCACCTTTATATCTCTCAAATGTATTATAGTAAATACACCAGGGCTCTTTTCCCCTGTAGCTCTGTTATTTGCTATAGGTGGGGTGAGTTTGAGGTTATTTAAAGCTGGCCCTGCCAGTGTATGCCAGGCCCTGTGAGTTACTTCCTGGGAATCGCATTTAGAACTCACAAGTATTCCTGCTGGTCATCAGGCAGGTCCCGTGCTTTCCCTGAGAAATCCTGTTGAGCTTGCTCCTGGTGCATATGGACAGAAAGTGCTGCTGTGGAGCCGTCTCCCTCAGTTTTGGGGACATAATCCTGGAAAGTAGAGTAACCCACAGAGATATCTTCCTCAGAGACGATGGGAGGGTGATCAGCAGCCTCGGCCTCTTTGGAAGCAGCTTGCTCCTCTCGCTGCTGCTTGTGCTGTGAGGTGCAGAGCTCCTCTGGAAGCATTGAGAACCCTGTGGGAGGACAGTGACTTCAACTGAGTTTGCAATGGAAGCTCACCTATGTCACATGCATGCTTAGTAAACAGCTGTCCTGTGTCATGTCCTGAGATGGGTCCACAGGTTAGAAATATGAAGACACCACACCTGCCTTCAGGATGCTGGTTCCCAGGACAGGAGGAACCATTTCAAATGCAGAGGATGGGGCCTCAGGCACCTAGCAGTGGGACACCTCCTCAGCATTAAAGAATTTGGAGGGGGCTGGGGAGATAGCTCCGAGGCACAAGTGCCTGCTGGGCAAGTGCAAGGTCGTGAGTTCGAACCCTGGTCCCACAAAAAAAAAAAAAAAAAAAAAGGAATTTGGAGGGCCTGGAGGGATGGCTCAGTGGTCTAAAGCGCCTGCTTGGGATCTTGGGCAGCTTCAGGGACCGCGGTTCGATCCCCGGCACCACATGCTGCGCCAGCCTTGCCCTTGGGCAGGCTGAGCCGGCCATAAAAAATGAGTGAATAAGCAAACAAAGGTTCTGAAACAAGAAATAAAAAAAATAAAAAAGAATTTGGAAAGGACTGTAGAGGGTGCAATGTCTCAGGAGAGCTAAAGATAATTAGGTACCTCTTTTGATGGCCATAGTATCACATATAAGGAAGATGAAGAGGAATAATAAACACTTAACCAATTCTGAATAGTTACCACATGCCTTGTGAATACTAGTTTGTCAATCTTACCCCAAAACCTTGTAGTTAATGATCTTTTCATAGAGTTTCATATGCCAGGCTAAGAAATTGTATTGTATCCAAGGCAACAAGGAGTCATGAAGGATTTTAACAGAAGAGTGGATGAAATCCATCTCCTTACTTATTTCCTCAACGGATATATATTAGTCACTGACTATGTGATAGATGCTGCTTAGATGTTGGATAGAAAACAATGAACAAGGCAGAAAAACTTTTCTCTTTGCTGAACTTCTGTTTCCATAGATGTATGTTTATGATAATTGTTGGGAGAAAAGGCAACCAGGCTAATATATCAGCTAGACAATCTAGAAAGGCTTAAGAGGTGATATGCCTGAGTAGTGACTTGAAATTAGGAGAAAAATGTTTGGTGGATCTTAGGGAAGAAAATTGCAAGGCAGAAGGGACAGAGGCAATGAGGATGCAAAAGAGTGCAGGGAAGGCCAAGGAGGCCGAGCTTCTGTGCTTAGAGACAGGGAGGGACACTGGAGGGAGACGGATCCGCTGTACCACTTCTGCTGCACACTAATGCACACTGTCATTTAGATATATGAGAAGACTCCCCTGAAAAGAGACCAGGGAAGCAGAAAAAAAAGGAAATGAGAGGGTGTCTAGGAGTAAAGAAATAAAACATTTAAGAAGAAGGGATTATTTCTTCAAGTGTTTTGAGTAATCTGAACATTTCAAATCTCACCCTGTGAACCTGGTAACAAGAAAACAGTTACCAGTTGTACAACACAGACTGGAGGAGATTACAGACATAAATCTGGAGTGAACAGAAAGACAAGAGGTATAGACAGGAAACAAAGCTACTCGTCTGAAGAGGCTTCCTATAAAATGAATGGAAAAGCAGACTAGACACTTGGAGAATAGAGAATGGAAGAAGTTATTTTGCCAGGAACCCATTAAAGCACTACTGGGCCTGCTGCAGTTGTAGGATACTTGCAGGAGTGAGGTCTTTGATTGGGTAGAAGAGGATGAAATCCAGAACAAAAGAAATGATAGTTTTGGCAAAGCAAGGACATCTAATTCACTGTAACAGGAGTTTAGGCCCTGAGATGCATTTATCTCAGGAGATTTTGTGGCAGAAGAACATGGGCATCTTCTTGTAATTCTAAGAAATACGAAAAATGGTTGTAAGCTAGAAATGAATAGGAATAGAGAAATGTTGGAATTTTGAACAAGGAAAAAAGGTGTAAAATAGAGATGAGAGAGAGTGAACACACAATGGGAATCTATGAAAAAAAAATTCATACTGAAAAGGAGAGGCTGGAGAACACAAAAAAGAATTGTTGGAAAAGTAAGGGAAAGGGTAATCCTTCTATTAGTGTGCCCGAGGAGCAGTGTAGTGATTGTAACGAAATGGTCTTGTGAGCGCAGAAGCCAGAGACTAACATAGAATAAACCTCACAAGCATCATAAGTACCACTGAGGAACTGAAAACAAAAAAGAAACGGGATGAGTCACTCATACTGATGGTGAAATATCAGGGAGAAGCAGTAGGGACATCTACAAAACAGGCAGGAAAGCCCAGGTAGCAAGCAAACGAATTATGATCACCAAAGGGCTCCATCTACCCTCTAAAACCGGATAGTTGGTCCAGTGCCCAAATAAACTCCCAGCTCAGGTATACACACACACACACACACACAGAGAGGTGACCTTCACTGTGGTCCAGTGTAATGGTCTGCTCGATTTCTGCATAGCTGTGGCTGATGCGCTCCTGAAGTGGCTCTGTGCTGGTCTCCATGAGGTGGACAATGTCCATTCGGTTGATCTTGGTGAGGCATTCGATGAGGCTGGTATCTGAGGCATTAGGGACACAGCACTAGTTATAGCTGAGAAATGCGCTTTTGTGAAATCTTTCATTCAACTACTGAGCTAAATTTGTGATAGCTAACAAGAAGCAGTCTAAGCCTTGCTAAGGGTGTTTATTAAGAGAAGTCAAAAGCACACAGCAATAAGAATAAAAAGATGGTACACAGTGGGTGCAAGCATTAAAAAGTACAGCTGCCAGATACATATAGGACATCCAGTCAAATCTGGATTTCAGACCAAAAAAGAAGCAATTTTTTTTCAGATAAATATATCCCAAATATTATATGGTATATATTTATGTTAAAAGGTATAGGCTGCTTATCTATAATTTAAATTTAACTATGTGTCCTTCATCTGCTTATATTTGCTAAATGTAACACTGCTACTGAATAAAATACAGAGAGAAAGAATAAAGATAGAGGTCTCAAGGTGGCTCTTTGGGGTAGCACTGCAGGAGGTGGGGAATTTAGACGAGCTGAGGAACAAGCAGCAGCTTTGGTCATGTCATTTCCTAGTGCATCCCATGTGGTCAGAACATCATGTACACTGAAAATCTACTTGATATTTTGCTGCCAGTTAAGGTGTTTAGGAGTAAAGAAAATAGGAACTCAGGGTAGAGCACTAGCAATAAACAATGGCAAAGCTGACCACGATGGTGCCTGTCTGTAATCCCAGTACTCTGAGAGGTTAAGGCAGGAAGATCACAAATTTGAGCCCAACCTGGGAAATTTAACAACCTGGCAAGACCCTGTCCCAAAATAAAAAGGGCTTGGATGTAGCTTAGTGTTCAATTCCTAGTAATACAAAAGGGGGAAAAATGATATGGCACAAATGTCCATTAATCAATATGAAAAAAATTAAAACCTGAATTACATTCCTGTTGGTACCTAGTGCTGGTATCATTTCCCACCGGCTGATGCCATCCACAGGCATACAGTACACGGATTTACACACATGTTTATTCTAGAAATAGCAGCATCTGGTTCTCACTCAATGATGGGAGTACTTCCAATTGATGGCATTTTTAGTGTATTGTTTTATCCAATTTATAAGAATGGGGATGTTTGAACAAGATAATAGTTTTTTCCTTTAGCTTAATACCTTCTGCTCAGAGTTCTGCACCCACCTGTAGCGTGCTTCCCATCTCTTTCTAGCCAGTACTTCAATAGTGCATGGCTCTGATCTTGGAGGGAGTTGGGGTTTTCTATTCGAATTTGATGAATTTGCTCCTCAGTGAAGTCCAGTTCTCTTGCTAACTCTAAAAAAGAAAATACTACTTGTAAGCATGTTGCCTTCGAAGATTCGAGTCTTTACACCTTGTCTTTGATGTCATGAGTATTCCTGCACTGCTATGTTTGAACTTTGTTATTTCCACACACCAGAAGTCACTCACACATATCTTTATCCTTCTAGTAGTAATTATGGATCTTTCACTTACTACTAGGTATGGGATTCATTACTGAGCCTTTCTCTTAAAACTGGGTATAGGTCGGAAGCCATTGACTTGAGCCTTTCATATCTCAACATATTAATATGGCTTTACTTTTTATACCTCATGATTAAACTTTTCTGTGGATGGTTAAGACCAAGCTAAAGCAAGACCTATATAACAAAGCATGTAACTTTTGTATCTGAAAAGGTCAGTCAAATCCCCTCAGGATTTACCCTAAAACCATGTACAGTATTTTGTAGAACTTTTGTCAGTGTCAGCCATCTAGATGAGCCATGGAGACTGCTTGACCAATTTTCTCTGTGAAAGCCTGAATGTTTTCTCTCTAGGTAACTCTCCTTAGGCACACTATACATCATTGATCCCTTTCCTCTGTAGCCCCATAAACTCCTTGAACACAAAATTTGGGATACCACTAAGTTATAGGATGTTACAGTACAAGTTCTCTTTTGTTCTGGATCCTCATTGACCTAGCAGGGCCAGGGCCAAAATATTGGACATTTTTGTAGCCCTTCTTTTTCTCTAATTTTTGGTCTCCAAACTTAAGTTATTAACTCTCCAGAAGAGAAGTTTAGTAATACTATTACTCTATAACATAAGCACTTGAGCTTAACATCACTGTGTTTCTGAATATCAAGGCCTTAGACTTAACATGGAAGTGGTATTTTCCATCAATTTTTGATATTCTAATAAATCATTATAGAAAGTGATTAAAAACAATTACACATTTTTACACAGAAATTTAGAAATCTAATCATATACAAAATAGTAGCAGGTCAATCAAATGGTATTTTTTTCTTATCTCTTATTCTCTTTTATCACCCTTTTGCTTTTTTTTTTTTTTTAAACAAACATTTACTTGAAAGAGAGTATAGCAATAATTGATATGACATTAGAAGCAGCACACATCTAAAAGAACAGAATGACAGACATTCCAAGCATGGTTTTAGTATTACACATTGCTATCCTCAGTGTCAAAAATCTGTAGAAGATTCTTAGGACATCTAAATCATCCTGTGTATATAAGTGCATGGTTTTGTCCCTGTCGTGTTTCCTAACTTTTTTGTTTGCTGTCTCTTTGTTGTTTAATCCTTAAGTTCTGATAGTTCTGCTGATAATGCACTACTATTATGGACTATTGGAGTATACATACAACTACTTTCTCTTGGTTCAGTGAGAAGAAATATTTGTACTAATAGTGTTTAGAAAAGTTATCATGTCTGCATCTTGTAGTCTGAACTATTATGAAGATAACAATATGCATTGTATTAATTCTTTTTTTCCCCAAGAACCAGGGATTGAACTCAGGACCCTGCACTTGCCAAGCAAGCACTTATTCTAGTGAGTTATCTCCCCAGCCCCCATTGTATTAATTCTTGTGGCTGTCCTACTAACATGTTTTGAAACCCTCATTGTTATTTCTTTCTTATTAAAATTAGTATTTTTTTAAAAATCTGGGTATAGGATTGATTACTGCCATAATAGAAATAGCAAATGTGAAGCTATGATGATAAAATATGCATAACTCAGGTCCACCTGATGCAAAATACTATAAATATTTGCTTAAACTCTTACCAAAATAGTGGAAAATAAATAATTGCAAACAGAAGAAATATAGTATTTCCCACTTTTGATCACTATGCCTGATATTATAAATATTATAAACTGTTTCTAGGTATTTGGATAAATATTGATGGTAGGTATAGTTTGGTGATAGGATAAACTCCTTTCTTCAATTTGATGTCACATGAATAAAAGGTCTGGAAAGCATTAATTGACCCAGGGAAGAAGCAATATTTTCTTTTAAATTCTACTATTAACAATCTGCATGGATACTTATTCCGTGTGTGTGTGTGTGTATGTGTGTGTGTGTGTGTGTGTGTGTGTATGTGTGTGTGTGTGTGTGTAAAAGAGGTAACATCAACTGTCAATTTGACAATATTTTTCTTAACACAGGGTCTTGCTTGGTAGAGTAGGCTATCCTTGAATTCACTGGGTAGCTATTATGGTTTGTGTCTGATTACTCCCCAAAGCCTCATGCTGTCATAAGGGAGAGGGTGTTTTTCAGAAGTGGCTGAATCTAGAGTGTGTGATAGTAAAATTAAGTGTGTGTGATCAGTTCACTGATTGGTTTGGCACTGCCCTAACCCCAGCAGCTTAGAGTATAAAAGGAGCACAAAGACACTGTTAAGGATCCGTTGTTGGTTTTGCTGCCTTGTGCCACTGTGAACTGTTTCTCCTCTGGGATACCCCTCTGCCAAGCCACCCTGCCTTGCAGTCAGCTGATTATGAACAAAAACTTCCACAAACTATAGGCTCAATAAATCTTTTCCCATCTAGCTTTGAGGGCCAGGTATTTTGTCAAAGTAATGAGAAAAAAAAAAAAAAAAAAAGCCATAGCCCCAGTTGGTCTCAAACTCAGGGCAGTCCTCCTGCTTCAGCCTCCCAAGTGCTAGCATTACAAGCATGTGCTATCACACCTGGGTTTGCAGTACCTATTAAAGTTAAAAATATTTGTGCCTTAAGAATTCTACTTATGGAGCCAGGGAGATAGCTCAGTAGAATAAGCACTTGCCTGGCAAGTGCAGGATCCTGAGTTCAATTCCCAGCACTGGAAAAAAAAAAAATGTTCTACTTCTAAGAATATATCCCATAAATGTACTCACAAACATATAACAATGTACTAAGATATTTCATTGCCTTTTGACAGGAAATAGTCTAAAATCTATTTACAAAGACGATAAAATTAAATAAAATAGAATTAAAATAGCCACTTAAAAGAATGAAATACCTATGTCTGTGTGGATGTTTACAAGGAATATTAGTAAATAAATTTTGCATATATATATTTTTTGCATTATATATTTTTGTGAATACCTGAGAAAATGTTAGCTTTGAGGTGTGTGACTAGAAGAACAGAAGAAGTAGGTGAGAGGTATTCTTTTTATTATATATTATTTGGTATTGTTGGAGAGTTTTAACATATATCAAGAGATATTTAACAACATATCTTCCTGTAAACCCTCCAAATAAATAAATCTGACCACTACTTTAAAATTGCTTTAGAATTCGTAAAGAAAAACAAGATTCTGCCTTCCATTTAAGTCATCATCTTTGAAGGTAACATGTACTGCTGTTCAAATCTTTAAGGATTAAAAGAATATTAACTCTATACTATTCATCTCAATAAAGTAGATACAAGTGATATAAAAAGATAGCAGGTCCCACACTTACAAGGAGAAGAAAAAAGAACAAGAAAAAAAATAAAGAAAGCTAGATTACAATTTTGCTGTAATATGGTAAATTACAAGTAGATGAAAGGGCAGAGTTTAAATCTATAAGTCAAAATTTATAGATAAACCATGCTGATTTTATAATTTACTTTTCCTTTATAAATTATTCAACTATGATCTTTAAACGGTCACAGTTTTCAAAAAGTTAGTGAAATGCCTTTGATATTCAACATTCACCCTAAACAAAATTTTTTTATGACTTAAAGAATTTAAAAGCAGCAGCCCCTGGTTAAATTTCCATTTATATGTCATGAAAATTATGTCTAACAGTGTTTACAACACAGTAATTCCTGCCAAATTTAGGTATCTACATCTGCCAAAGAGGGATGATGAAGGTTGGTATAGTCTTGAAAATCTTTAAATGTAACGTTAAATTTCAGAGATGATTCCCGGTCCTCCTCTGAGCTTGCTCAGGTTCCACTAGAAGCTAACGTAGAGCCTGGCTTTTGTAGTTCATAATTTATCTTTCTTTTCACTACTCCACATAGTCTTCCTCAAACAAAGGAGGAGGAAAAACTTTTTTCATTGCTAATGATCCTTAGCTGATGCATCCATATTGTTTAAATCAAGGAGATCTTGTTGAAAAACTAGTTCACACTTATCTTACCTGTCCAGCTGAAGCCCAGGTGATCAGCAATATAAGCCAACCTTTCCTCGATCCGCTCCTGCTCATCCTGTGGATCTACAGAAGGTCAAAAACAGAATGGCCAAAGGTTGTCTATGATAGGAGAGGAACCATAGCACTGATCATTCAAAGAATAGAGTCACCTGTCCAAATATTTGATAGCAGCACATATTAGCTGTTACAGGTTAGATAATATCGAATTGTGTATTTGCCTGACTTATGGAGAAGAATGAGGAATAATCTAATATGACTCATGAAAACCATTTCCTTCCATATCTCTCTAATCAAGACTACTTAGTGGACACAATTATATAAGTTATAGACTACTAGTCATCTTAGGACTTCAAAATTATTTGAGCAGGGGCCAGCCAAATAGCTCAGTGGATTAAAGCACCTGTAAGCAGGCACAGGGGCTGAGGGTTCAATCCCTGGGCCTGCCATACTAGCCTCACTGACAGGGCGCACTGAGATGGCAATTGAGACTGGGTATAGTGGTACACAACCTGTAATCCCATCTCTTGGGATGCAGTAAACAGGCAGATGGACTATGAGTCCGATTAAAAAAAAAATTATCTGAGCAGATACTGCCCATCAGAAGATATTCATCATCTTCACAAAATACCATAAATGACACCAACGAGTAGAGTGAAGGGTTAGGACCTCATACTCTTTGTCAGTGAAGGTACAGATTATTTCTAGGTCATGCCAGAAAAAAAAAACCACAACAAAATTTTGCAAAAGATCTTGGTCATGTGTAAACAGGCTATCTTGGATTTAAGGACTTATTTCCAGACTAATGTGTCCAGAAATAGCATGTACCTTATTTCTGATGACCTTGGAAGAAAAGACAATTACAGCACATGTGTTTGTACATGTGTGTTGTACAGGTATGAATATACTCTTTGTCATTTGGGCAAAGATTCTGCCTATTTATTACTAGGTAATATAGTGCTATTAGCAGTATACCATAAATACTATAGTGTATTTTTCTCACAAACTATAAATTTTTCCATTCACTTTTAACTTATGAATTTAAAGCTTGGCATCATTTTTTTAAGATTAAATCAATTTTTCTAACCTAAATTTAAGACTAATAGTCTTCATTGTAGAGATATTGGAAGACTACAGGACATGTCCCAAAGCCACCTATGGTTTTCTCCTTTACAGTTCAGAGTCATCATTCCCTCATAGTCAACTTAAATCGTGCAAAGTTTGAGTTTTTGTTGTCTGCTGAATCTAACTGCAGTACATTCTCAATTCATCTATCACATAAACAAAAATCATATTGTTACCTTATGATTGTTTGCTTAAAGTGTTTACCAATGGAATCTGAAATCCAACCTTTCTGATTCAAAAACAGATCCACAACAATTGGAATTTGAGAATACGAGAAATCTTGCGCAAATGGTTTCCTAATAATTACAAAAATGTAAGTACAAATAATTTCCAAGTGTGTAAAGAGGAAAAAGCAATGAGTCCTCATCATGTGAAACAAAACCCCCACATATCACATGCAAAAATGCTTAATTTGAGACTAAGCCTTGGACTTCAAAACAACAAAACTCAAAGTTTGCATGGCCTTACGTGAAGCAGCTAAAGAAAGGCAAGGTCATCTTTGCCTGGATATGTTTATGTTTTCCATAAGCATTCTCATTACTCAATCTTGAGATTGTTTTCATAGACAAGAATATACAGAGAAAGCACAAAACACAAAGGGCTTACACAAACACATTAACCACTACAGAAAGCATAAAGGAAATGAGACACAAATCACCAAATAAAACAGACATACAAAAAAAAAAAAAAAAACTATATCAAATTTATGACATGCGGATCACAGGGAATCCCAGTGGCTGGCAAATACCTTCAGCATGGTCATGGCCATTTTCATCAGGGATGCGTTCAATCAGAGTCTCAATGGACTCATCCCAAATGGGCCTTGTGTCAAAGATGTCCTCAGGAACTGAGTGCTCAGTCTCAACAGGTGGCAGATTTTCAATAACTGAAACTTCCAGGGCACTACTACTTTCATCATCTGAAGCTAACTCTTGCTCCCTCTCTGACTGTGTCAGTCTATCCACTAGCTTAGAAGCCTCATCACTAATTTCCTCAAAGAATTCTATGGAGTTTCTGTAGAGGTCAAAGAAATGCTCTTTACTTTCTTTTGTGGGGCTCACAATCCCCTTGTAGGAAGATGTGCCACTTTTGCTCTTAACTATCAATTGGGGTGCAAATATCTTTGGTCTTATGTCCCCCTCCTCTGATTCTGACTCAATTTCCACTGTCCTCTCTCTGCTCTCTGCCTCTGTCTCAATGTAACTTCTGGCTTTCCCTGGGCATTTCATTTTGGAGTCCAAAGGACTAGCATCAGATTCAGATTTACTTCTATTGTCTGGAGCTCTGCTTGTCACATCCTGTCCCTGAGATGCCCTTGTCCTATGGAAAGATGAGTCTAGAAGTGAAAGCTGCTCTTCAACTCTTTGGATGGATGCTTTGATGGGGCTTTTTGACTTTGGTTTTGCATCCTCCTCCTCCTTACTTTCTTCATCCAGACTGGATGGAAAATCTTCAGAAAATGCACACTCATCCTCTATAGATGGATGGGTTGTGGATGAAGTGGGGATAGTCCTTACAAGGATTTTGGATTTGCTTTCAGTAGAAGGCACATTCTCCATGGGTGCAGTGGGGATTTCAATCACTGACTTCTCTTCCTCAGGGGAAGAATCAGGAGATTCCTCATCCCGCTCTGAATATATAGACCTGGTGACTGTGGAAAAGTCTAACTGAACCTGCACAACTGGTTCAGGGGAGTCAGGGCAAGGTACCTGCTTCCTACTAGAAAGGGAAGGTGTGTTTGTCATTTGCATGGGGAGGTCCTCAGCCCCGGTAGCAGTAGCCTCTTGTGTAGAAATTTCAGAAGCTGAAGTCTCCATTTGGGCATCAAGGTGAGTATCTGAAGTGAGTATTTCCTCTACATCCTCACTTAGGTCATCTGGAAGTAATTCTGCTTCATCACCCACCATTTCTTTTGATTCCGAATGTGCTAGTGACTCAGCTGTTGTCTCCAGCTGTGGCTCAGCCCCTGTGGTCTCCTCTTTCATGTCTTCAGACAAAGTCTCTTCCCTGGATTCCTGACCAACTTGGAAAAAGTGAAAGCTTTCATCTGCATAGGACCTTTTGGTCATATCAATGGCACCACTTCGGGTCATCTCAAAGAGTTTCCCTTCCTGAAAGAGAAATGGATTTTGCTCACTTGTTGGGGTCCCCTCTTCTGTTGGGGTCCTAGCAGGAGTAGTATCAGGCGTGGTACCCTGTGATTGTCTGTCTACCATCAAGCCAAATATCTTCTGCTCTTCCTCTTTCACCCGAGCCTCAAAGGCTTCATCATCTTCACGAATTTCACTCCAGGAATCTGAATCCACGTCTGTTTTTGTGATAATAACTTTGCTTATTTGTTCCCCAATGACTGCTGGTGTATTTGCCATAGTAGGCTGGGGAGAGGAGGAGGAGCTCTCTGATTGCATTTCCCACGATGCACTTTCTGGTGTGGATTCTACTTGAAGGTTCTCAACTTCAGAATTAGATTCTTTGTTTGAAACAGTTCTACTAGAGGAGCTGGTCACTGCTACCTCTGTTACAGAGGATGTGATAGTAACAGAATGCACTTCAGAAGAGTGAAGACTCGTGGTGTGACTGGCATTTATTTGGGTTTCACTTTCTTCATGAGAGAAAAAAGATTGAGAAGGAACATTTTCATAAGGGCTTGTGATATGAGGCTCACAGATTTCATCAGTCTCTACTAAGTCAGACTGTGGAATGTCCATGGGTAACCTGTCTGTTTGAGTCATAATACACAAATCTTTAGTGGAGCAGTCCTTTAGTAAGCTCTCCAAAGTTGAGTCATTGTTGGTTTCCTCTATTTTTGTAGTGGGAGATATAGACGATATATCAGCATCTAGTTCTTTTTCTTCAGATCCTGGACAATGAGGGAAAGAGGACAAAGAGGAATGGCTTTCACCGGGGCAATCTACTTGTGGGGATTCCACTCCAGAAACATCCAGTTCTTCTCCTTCTGTGTCACTTTGGTGAGTATCTTTTGGAGCTGATGATTCTTCATGGTCAATGTGCCGCTCAACGACATCGTCACCCTCCAGCTTCTGGAGATCAGAAGCAATTGGAGTGGCCAAGCTGCTAGGACTCACAGCCTCACACCCATGGCAATCACAGACTTTTAGTTCACTGGTGTCTTTGTTTAAATCATCGCAAGACCTATCTGGCTCATCAGTAGAAGGAGGGTGAGTGTCTTCCACTGAACAGGGCTCACTGGCTTTTCCATCCTCCGAGCTAACTGGCTCTTCCTGAGTATCTTCACTCATCTTGAAAGTATACTGTTTAGAAACAATAGGCTGAAAGTGTGTTTCTTCAGGGCTGGAACTAGAGTCGATGCTTGATGGAAGTGGGGAAGGAGGCTGCACTCGAATAACTGGTTCTGGTAAGAGGCCTGAGTCAGCACCTTTCTTTAGCTGAGTCAGTTCAGGTTCACTTTCTGAGGAGGAAGAAACCTTTCTACTTTCAGAAGTCACCAACACAGGAACATCACTTTCACCCTCAACATTCTTCATGTGTTTGAGT
The DNA here is from genome assembly GCA_004027025.1 of Myocastor coypus. Classification (NCBI taxonomy): domain Eukaryota; kingdom Metazoa; phylum Chordata; class Mammalia; order Rodentia; family Myocastoridae; genus Myocastor; species Myocastor coypus. The sequence goes on along the minus strand of PVJA010015826.1, from coordinate 10,583 downwards.
TCATCTGTATCCACTACGCAGTCAGTGCCTGGATCAGAGGATGACAAAGACTCCTCCTGCTTGGCCTCTTTCTTATAGTCTCTTTTCTGCTTTGCTTCTTGTTCAAGTTCATCGAACATTTTAATTTTGGTTACCATTTTGAACATCTCTTCCTCAGGGGTGAACCTCTTTTTCTCCCCATTTTCAGAGTCATCCTCCTCTGCACATTCATGAATCACAGCTGGTTTGGGGGCACATGCATCTGTAGCTTTGGGTGTGACCTCATAGCTGACTTCTTCAGAACTGGGGGTGTCAGGTGAAAGGGGGCTCTTCCCTGAGCTCTCCATCAGTGATGTCTGCTCAAGACTATCGTCCTCAGCACTGCCATCAGGATCTCGGAGTAGCCGAGACCGCATGGAGGCCACTTCTGTAATGAGTTCTGTTTTGGCTATAGTGGCAGGAAGAGGAAAGTGACTTGGGAGAATTCCTGCCTTCATCTTTGGTTCAACGGGGCTGCTTTCAAGAGAGTCCCGGCAAGGAGATTCTTTCAGGGGACTTGGTTCCAGAGAGTCGGGAGTTTTGTGTGAGGAGTTATCTTCTAGTACGGGGCTGGCTTCCAGAGAGTCTTTGTGGCTTACTGCTAGTGACTCATCAGCCATGGGGCTGAGGACCTCACTCTCTCGGCTAGGGAGTGCAAGCTCTAATCCCTGGGGACTCCTGATGACTGCTTGGGGCTTGTATTCACTTTCTGGGTCTGACTTTACAGAAGTATCAGATGGAAGTGAGGGTTTTGCCTCATCTGAGGGTGCTGTGGATTCCTGAGTTTCACTATCAGTTTGTGTTTGGGGAGCTGAATCTCTGTCAGAGTACACTTCCTCAGCCAGTGTCATAGGGGTTTTTTCTGCTAGTGGCATACTAGGGCTGACAGGGCAACTGTCTATTTGTTTGGGACTGGAAGGGTCTAGGGTGGCCTCCTTCTGGAAAGCCTCAGCAGAGGGCTCAGCGCCCTCAGGGACCACAGCACTTTGATCTTCAGAGCCATCCATGAGGTCTTTAGTTGTGGAATGTTCTTTTTCTGTATGAATTTCTGGGGGTGTCTCTAACCTGGCAGTTTCCTTTATTTCCCCAGTTTGGTCTTCACTTTTCTTTGGTGAGAAAGAAAGGCTTTCTGGGCTGGTCTCAGGAGTCTCTGCCAGACCCTCGTGCTTATAACTTTCTTCTGAACTAATCTGCGGAGTCCCTTCCATCAGGCTTCCACAGGGTGATGCTACTATCCCTTCCTGCTTCAGGCTTTCGGAGCTACCAGCCAGAGTGCTGCTCTTCAGAGACAGAGCAGGGAGGAACTCATCCTTCATGTAATCTAGTGGGAAGGCTGAATTGAAGGGGCTGGTGAGGACTTGGTCTAGGTGAACCTGTGCCTTCTCAGTCTCTTCACTCAGGCAGAACTGTTGGTATTTGTCATTGTCTTCTAACTCTTGCTTAATGACATCAGAAAAGTCCGTGGAGGTTTTCCTGTCTGGGCTGATCTGCAAGTCTACATCTCCCTGTTCATCAGTCATGCTTTCCTTGGAGATCTCGCTCTCTCCCTGGCCTTGTTCTTCATGCACTGTCTGAGCAGGCTCTAGGGTTTCGTGGCTGGGAGTTTTCTCCTTTTCTCCAACTGCTTCTTCTCTCCTAAGTGCTATGGGGGAGGCACGGACCCCTCTTCTGGATTCTGAAAGCCCTGTCACTAGGAATCTCTGACCTCGTTTGATGGTCTGACTCTCTGTTCTCTGCATTTCTCTCGGGCTTGCTATCTGCCCCTTTTCTTTTTCCACTCGAGCTTTACCTTTTTCTTGTGTTTGCTTTTGTTTTGCTGATTTGTGCTCAAAGAGTCCGGTTTTATGTTTCGATGGGTCCTGACCAGATTGGAAAGCTTTCATTAACTCCCGGACAGACATAGTTTCCTCAATTCTCTCTGTTTTGGAAGTGGGGGACACAGGTGGTTGCTTCTCTGTTTTCCCAGATGGAGAAACAGGCAAGTGCTTGTCATTTTTTCCAGGGTGTGGATGCTTCTCTGTTCTTCCAGAGGGTGAAACAGGCAAGCGTTTTTCTGTCCTCCCAGGTGACACTGGAGGATGTTTCTCTGTTCTCCCAGAAGGTGACACAGGTGGGCGTTTGTCGGTTTTACCTGAAGGTGAGACAGGAAGGTGTCGTTCTGATTTTGTAGATGACCCAGGGGAGTGTCTTTCCATTTTGGTTGAGGGTGATAAGGGTGAGTGCTTCTCAGATTTACCTGCTGCCAACACAGGTGAATGCCTTTCAGTTTTCGCAGAGGGTGATACAGGCGAGTGTTTCTCTTTACTTGATGGTGACACTGCAGTGTGCCTTTCTGTTTTTGCAGAAGAGGAGAGGGAAGAGTGTCTTTCTGTTTTAGAGGATGGTGACCCGGGAGCATGCCTGTCTGACTTCAGTGAGGGGGATGCCATGGTCTGTGTCCTGGGAGTGGCCTTTTTGGGCACATCCTCTTTGCCTTTGACTCTGATAGGCAACTTGCTTCGGCCTTTCTGTTCATCTTCCACTCGCTTCTGAAGGGCCTTCACTTTATCTTTTATGGAGCCAATGGGTGTCTCCTCTATGAGAGGAGAGGTGGCCTTGGCAGTGGAAAGAGGAACAGGAGCTAGACCCGTATCTTCATCTAATGACTCTTCAGAACTACCTTTTTTAAATTCCATTTTTTCTTCGCTCCCTGATAAACCTTCCTCTTTCTGTTTCTGCTTTTCCTTTAACTTTCTCCTCACTGGCTTCTTTATCCCCAGGCTTGGTTTGTTCTGCTTCTGAGCAGTGAGTTTCTCCTCTGGGGCTGTAGCTTTTCCCTCCTTGCTGGAAGTCTTGCCAGCAGCCTGAGGCTTGCTAGCCTCCCCAGTCTTCTCTTCATGGGGAGACACGTAAGCATTAAGGTCCTCAGCCAGAAATTTTACAAGTCCAGTGGAGTCTTTCTCTGCTTTGATTTTGCTCTCTGTCTCTAGTCTAACTTCTACACATGGATATTCAGAGATTTCTAAAGGTGCTTTCTGCTTAGCCTCCTCTATTTCCTCCTCACTAACAAGAACCCACTCTTCCTCCTCCTCTACTTCTTGGTCCTCTTGAGAGCGCTGCTGGCTGCCTTCTTCTCTTGTGCATGTTCCACTTCTTAGGATCTCATTCACCTTCTCTAGGTCCTCTTTAACTCTTTCAACGATCTCAAAGGGCTCTCCTGGCTCTTCCTCAGCGACCTTCACCAGCTCCTTCACTTTCAGGGAACCTGCCTTATCAGCCACATCTGTGGTCAAGATGGCGGTCATTTTGATCAAGTCTTGTTTCATCTCAGAAACTTCAGACAGCAAGTCCGGACTTGCTAGGACAGGAACTTCATTAACCAGGTGACTTTTCAGGACTGATGTTTCTGTAGATTCTGTCTCATCATCTTTGATATGAATGAAAAACATTGAAAGTAAAATGGAAATCAAAAACGATATTGGCAAATGTAATCAGGACTGCAAGGACACAACGTCTTTTCCTGCCGTGGTAGGAGGGGCAACAGAATGGGCTGGGAATGGTGGATCCACAAGGCCTCGGGGCACAAGAGCAAAGCAAGGCTAACAGAAAAAAAACTGAAAAGGAAAAATGAGCAGGAAATAACTTGCTTAATTTTTCTCACTTGTAGCACATCCACACATACAACAAAGCTATCACAAATAATCAAGACACACATGAAAAACCATCACAAAGGAAGAACACAGTGAAATTACATACAAGTATCTCAAGATTGTTCAGATGTTACAGATCAATGTTGGAAAGAAAGAAACAAACAAACAAACAAAAACTATGGGGAAAAGAATAAGGAAAAAGCACTAGAGATTGCAGAAAGTTGATTTCCTCTGGGAGAAAGCCAGTAATAGCAAACTCAGAATAATGCTTGATGATGAACACACATTCCTAAACACATAAATATGGGATTCAGCATGTTTTGTTCTGCTGATATGCAGTGATGCCAGAAAACATCCGAATCAGCTGCAAACTGGCATTTCATCCAAGGGGAAGGCACACCTAACGATGGAACATACAGTCTTGTGCTGTGGACAGGCACAGTCCTTTCCTTGGAGCAACCTCCTTGTATGGACATGGAACAGATGGACCAAGGAGGGAAAGAGAGGAAAGGAAAGGAAAACAACAGAAACACTTGTGACCAAACACAGATGTGAGTCCAGAGTTAAATGTGAGGCATGGCAATCCAAGTCTGAGACAGTCACACGGGACACACACACAGTTTATGTAAGCCAAGTTATTTCCATGCAAAGCAAAGGTGGAGTAAAACTGTGGGGAGAGGAAGCCTTGCGGAGAAGCATGGGCAGGAGGATGATGAGAAATTAGAACAAATGTGTGAAACATTACTGTGGTGAAGTGCATTGATTTCTCTCTACGTCTTGTAGAAGATGCTGACTATAAGTGCATTTGAGGCACAAGTTGTAGGAACCTGCAACACTGCATGGCCAAGGGAAAATTCAACCAGACCTTTAAGATTTATTCAAGTTTTTAGGAAAGAGTGTCTTCAAAGGAGCCTTTCTTTGGAGGCTGTTTTATATATACATAAACATTATTTAATGATCCTCTTGAAAATAAAGCCAAACATAATGAGAACAAAGCAAAGACCACTTAAGAAAACAGTTCTAAAGATGGAAAGAAAAAATAAAATCACATTGAAAAAAAAATAAAGAAGGCAATCATAATGTCATTAAAACAAAAGGGCCTTCTCTCAAGAAAATTTATATTTACTGAGTATGTGACTTTGCATTTATAAAACATATTAAAATAATTTATAATTAATATCAACACAGATTTGTTCAGTTACATAAGCCAGTGAAGATTTGTTCAGCTTTTCATAGATCTTATATCTGAAAAATGATTTCACATGAGGGTAAGCTTCAGTTAAAAATCATCCCAATTATGTATTAAGGGATTACACTGTACTAGGACTTAAAAAAAAAAAAAGTGTGAATATCATTATATAGGGCCAAACAACCATGTTAAACATAGTTGTCAATTCTCTTCTTTTGGGAATATCACCCAAAGTACATGACATTCCATACCATTAAAATTAGAATTTCGTTTTCTAAACCATTTGGGGCATAAGAGAGAAAGCTTTAAGTTCAACCTGAGTTTCCATATAAGAAGCCAGAGTCAATGGACACAGGCCAACAAATTAAGGTATCAACTGAATACAACAAAACTGGAAAGAATTTCAAAATAGGCCTTTCTAGGTCTGTAGCGACTTATTCTCCCTGTATTTCAGCAGGTTTGGGATTTTTGCCTCATCATTTAAAATTAGTAACTTTATCCAGGAGGACTTAAATGTTGCATTTTTGGTTCCTAGGCTTTTTGTTTGCTTGTTTTCTTTTCAGAAAGTTTTCATAGAAGGCTGTTAGATCTCCGCCTGAAGACTTTGTTTATACTTCACCGCAGTAAGAAATAAGCGCAAGGGAAGGATGAGGGGTGGGGTTAGCTTCAGCTAAGAACTATCAGACAGTATCACTTTTGTAGGTATATGCTAAAAAAGAAAAAGAAAAAAGGAGATCGCTACAGATGTCACTGTTGCTTTATATAAAAAGTGATACTGTCCAGTAAGTGCTTAAAAAATAATGAGATGACAATGTTATGCTGACAACTGGACAAAAACGATAGGGTAGCTTTCTAAACAAGCGCAACAGCAATACCAGGGTTAACAGGGATGTCAAAAGCAAGTGAATGCTTAGATGAATAATCATTGCGTTCACAGCTAATTAGCTCACAAATCAGGTATACTTGTAATTTAACTGGCTAAGCTGCTTTCATAAATATATATTAATGATTAATAAGGATAATATAAAAATATTATAGTGGTTAATAATGGCAACTAGCTTGCATCTTAAGTCATGCTTCTTTTTTATTATAGCCAGCTTTCAAGCAAACTCAATTTCATTTAAAATCTTACTTTTTTCTGATGTCATATCGATCTGAAAAAAAAAAATACATAAATTTCATGGTTACAAATAGTGTCTAGACTGATGGACCCAGCTATGCACAAGTTCCTATTCATAATTATACACATGGTGTGGCACCACTCACTACAGGAACTTTGTAGTACTTTATTACAGGCTTTTTCCCTACCCTTGGAGTCTCTATTCTAACTTTGAGGGGGAAAGTCTCTTTTCTAGATACAAGTGGAAAATTCTTTACAACATGTTATTCCTGGGAGAATAGGACCTGCATTGCATTTGACCCAAGAAATACATAGTTATTAGGGAAGAGGTCAGAAAAGGGGTGGAGTCAATATTAATGAGTGTCAACTTAGTGGAGAAGAACAAAATAACAACATGCAAGGGAACGCATTCTACAAAAGTAGTTTCATTACCATAAATAACAAAGAAGCATCCAAACTCCTAAAAAGAGTATGGACTGGGATCTATTGCCCTGAACAGCTCCAGAAATACTCAAAATAGTATTACATCGTCATTCATGGAATGGAAAATTTCATCTCTCAACATTTAACAAGTTTATTGCTCTTTCAAGAAGGTGTGAAACCTCTCCCTTTAACAGCTGTGCCAAGGGGTCACAGAACACAGGCAGGAAACTGAGCACAGGATGCTGCAGCACAGGGAGAGCATGACGTTAGTCCTGTCATCAGCAGTGGTGTCTGGGACTACACATGGCTGGACAGGGAATATCTAACCACCCCTGTTCTCCTGCTCCACGACCGAAATGGCAGACAAAAATGAGAGTGCAGAGATGAAAATGCCTGCAAGCAAGTGCAGGGGCGGGGGGGGGGGGGGGGGCTCGATGCCCGGGCCTGCTGTTCAAGCCCTACCCCCAGAGTGGTCTGAGATGGCAACTGAGACAGGGCATGATGGTGCACACCTGTAATCCCAGCTCTTGGGAGGCTGTAAACAGGCGGATCACTACGAGTCTGATCTAGTAGTGAGACCCTGAATACCCTCTAGACCCTTCCCTAAAATACAAGAAGGAGAGAGGGAGAGGGAGAGGGAGGGAGGGAGGGAGAGAGAGAGAGAGAGAGAGAGAGAGAGAGAGAGAGAGAGATCCTGTCAACTCAGGCCTCTTAAGTTGTTGGTACAAGGTTTGATTACCATTTTCTTTGTATTTTTGAATTTCAAATGCATCAAAATAACATTATAGAAACTAGTATATTCCAAATATAGGTGATAGATCCATAAGTAAATATAACAAGTTTCTTGATGAGTCATTTTATTTCTATTGTAATATTTAGGTACTTATGGAACTTTATAAGAGAGATCACATTTCTTTTTAAATACTGAAATATATGATTCTGATGGCTATGTATTCAAGATAGTTTTCCTAAAACCTGTGTTCTCACCTATGGGACAGCATCATATACCTCTAGGGTAGGTGAGAGATCTGTATTGATAGTCTGTGGGCCTTTTCAAAGGACCAAAGTTTATAAGAGATGCTCTATACCGTTATTTCCTCATTATAATGTTATTCTAGCCTAGAGGATGGATGATGTATTCCTAAAAATCTTTTGTCTCATTGATTCTCAACTGTTGATCTCAGCACCATCTTACAAGCCTAAAACTTACTGAAAAGCTCAAAAAACATTTATTTATGTGTGGTATGAATAAAATGAGTATTTGTATTACAAATTAAAGCTGAGCAACACTAGCACTCAAGACTACATAAGCACACACTCCCTTGATGGTTGGAAAGACAATGTTATCACAGATTAATGCTCTAGAGAAGTCCTCTGGAGCTTGTCAGCTAAAAAAGACTGATAATGTCTTAGGATTATATAAAACATTCGGGTATTTTCAGCCTAACCTTTGAAAACTGCTACTTAAGCCTATTATTAAGGGGAGGGGGGTGCTGAAGAAATATGTACCACTGCATAAAGAGCTCAAATTCACAGAGAAACTTTCCTATTCTTGGAGATGATGATTATATAACATGAGAAAACAGAGGCTCAGTGTCTTAGGTACAGTTTTGCCAGTCGGAGTACTAAGAACAGCTGTCTACCACTCTCAAGTCAAATTAACTACAGACTCTTGTTAGTAGTTACAGTGAGGACACAGCTAGGAACAAGGGACACTATCACAGAATTACCTCTTCTTCTTGTTCTTGATCTGACTCTGATTCCTGGATGCCCCAAGATGCCATGTAAGATAGGAAAAAAGAGAGATGGAAGAATAGAGAGTATTTAGAAGAAAAGAGCAAAAACACTGTGACAAACATTAACAGGCAGCATGAAGTCAGGATACTCTTTTTTCTCTTACTACCAGCTTGTGGAAGGCAGGGAGAATGAGAGCACTGAATAAGTCTACAGATCCAAGGGACAGAAAGGAGCAACATCACAAACATAATAATTCCATATGTTATGTCGCCAGCAGCCTCAAAGTTTGACATTTAATGGGTCCAGTTGTATTTATCCACAGAAATAGTTGACATGATATCATATTCATTATGGATATTAGTTGAAAAGGTTAAAAGCTACAAGGACGGATATAAGAAAAGCATTTTCAATACATTGGTAATATGTAAGGGTTTCATTATAATAAAGAGCTATTAAATTCTAAAGTATCTTAAATTTGTATGTTTCATATTTTTTCCTTTTGGTTTTAGTTACTAACTAGAAAACTGTCCTGATTATCATAGTACTGACTATCTGATATGTCTGGATTGACAAAGAAAATATAAAATAAATACTTTCTTTTATACCAAACTGAAAGCCTACCACAGCCAGTCAAAGCATATTCATCTTGAGCATGTCACAGGTGGCCTACAGATATTGGCCACCATATCTTATATGATGCTGTGATCTCTGGCTGATTTTGGCTTATAAGAATAATGAAGCTCAACATAAAATCTGACAAGCATGGTGGGGTACATGTGGCCAACAAAATTCTTTATATTGTGAAATGATCTATCTTCCTACTTCTTATTATCTGTCTTTTATTTTGTCCTTTATACTTCAAGTTTCTCATGTAATCTATTCCAGATATTTGCAACCACACTCATCTCCTTCCCCAATACCAGTAACCTCTGGGAGCCACCAATCGAGCACTATTTTATGGCTTCTAGTCAAAAAGGGACATTGATCAGAAGAAAAAAAAACATTAAAGTAATAAGAAGAAGTTAATAATCAGTGATCTTCTTTGATGTAATCATACATGAGGAATTATGTAAATGGTGAAAAGTTTGAAAAGAAGTAATGCTTATAGATAAGCTAGGCCAGACATTAATTTTTTTCTTTGAACAGTGTTTCAAATTTATTATCTGTAAAATTGAGGACCTTTAAGACACTGATTATGTTTGAAGAATTAATGTCCTAAAACAGGATAGGTCATAAGATAAATAAAAATTTGTCTTAGCCAAAAAAAAAAAAAATCACGGGTTCACTATATTTCACAGCACATGACCTACCAGTTAACAGGGGGTGAATTGAAGCTAGTGAACCCTAAAGTTTTAGGAGGGTCAAAGCACTAGAATGGTTTCAGGAAAGCATGTAAAAATTATAATGATGATAAAATTAATTATCATATTTTTAAAATCAGTTCAAAGTGTCAAAATTTATATATTAACATCATCTATATTAACGTTTTTAAAAGTGCATTTCATGCATGGTAAGTTTACCTAATTTGTCCTTAATGAGTAGAAAACTATAAATTTAAAAGGTGCTAAAACTGTTTGGTACACATGCCTGCATTTAGTGTGTCTTTGCTTATCCTTATTTGAAATACTTTTAAAATGAACTTTCATATTTATGCTTTAAAAACTCCACAGCAGATTCCACAATACCTTTGTATAAATCGGCAGGGTGATGTTTAAGTTGCAAATAGCTTGATGCACCAGGCCTCTCGTGGATTTTGGCTCCTTCATAAATGATAGTCGACCGCAAGGTTCCTGAGTTGTATCGCGGACCTTAAGCAAGAAAAACATTCGCTGTTCACACACCTTTGACATGCTCTAAGCTAATAAGATGATCTATAAGTTAGAAAATGAAATTCATTTGTTAATACTTAGCAGACATTCAAAGGTCTTTCCTTTACTCTTTTCCTATTATAATTTAGGACAACTTTCAAAAATCATTCTGCTATTGAATTATGACTGATGAATGGTACAGATTTAAGGTATCTGATGTGGTTTATGTATACTCATGAAATAATTACTACAGACAAAGTAATGAGTATACCACCTCACACAACTGCACTTCTACTTTTCTTTTAAGACTTTGCTAACCTTAACCAGACAAGATATTCATGTCAGGAGTGAGGTAGCTTATTTGCTTTAGAAAATGAGCCAACAATGGTTTAAAGCACCTGTTTAGGAAAGCTTAGGAGGCTGCAGGGACCATGGTTCGATCCCCAGCACCACATGCCATGCCAGCCCTGCCCTCAGGGCAGGCTGAGCCGGCCATAAAAATAAAGAAATAAACAAACAGAAGTTCTGAAAATGAGCCAAGTCCCACTTATACATATTTGATTAATTTCCTAGCTTTGTGGCTCCCAACATATCCCCCTTTTCATTTTATTTTTTCAGAAGTGGGTGTTCCAGTGCACTTAGAGAAGTGGTATTTGGAG
>PVJA010015825.1:0-44610 GCA_004027025.1 Myocastor coypus | reverse complement strand
TTAGAAAGGTTAATGTTTAGTTGTTTGATCAATCTTATATACCTATATGTATTAATCTAAACTGATTCGATGATGAAAATATGTAATATAACCATTGTTAAATTTAAACAATAAAAGAATTGAAAAAAAACATCTAGGTTCTATTCTGGCCATCTAAGTTCCCTTCCAACTGTGTTTGTATCTTTGAACAGTGAACTTCGTCTTTCTTAACCTTAGTATCTTTATCTATAAAATGTGAGAGATTCTGGAGTTTATAGTCCAGAATGAAAGGAGAAGCAAGATGGTGGCAGTCTGGATCCCTTTTCTTTTATTTACCTGTGAAGTTATATACCAAATGCCAGTGAGTGTGACATAATTAATACTAAGAAATAAACGCTTCATCATTGATTTAAAGTTTGTTGTGTTCCAAGTAGCTCTGTAATAGAGTATTTTAAAAAATCATCCAATACTTAAATTTTGAATAGTGTGTAAGATTTATGTATGAGTGATGCATTTAATTATGTATTTCAGTCTTCAATCAATTTTATATAAACAAGGGATAGCTGAACGATATGAGATATGAGATATGAGAAAGATATGAGAAAGATATGAGAAATACTTTTATTTCAAGATGAGAGATAGCTTTATTTCAGTGGTCAATAGATCAGTGTTACTTCCACTTTGTACGCTGTAAGTACCATCCCCCAAATTTGTACGTCATCATACTATGTTTGCAAATCCTTCCCTTTATCCTAATCCCAAAGAGATATAATAAAATCATAGCTTAATTTTTCTTCTCTCCCACATATCACATGTCCCCTATGATTGGCACTTCAACTAAATCCGAAGAGTATCTCTTGTAGATTCCATATTCCTAGACTGCTAACCTACTGAACGTATTAAGGAGTCACCCTTGCAAGTTGCTGTTGGCAGAGATGTTTATGCTTCTGGAGCCTCCTTCCCAGTTCACCACTAAATCTGTGGACTTCTTAGCACTCCATCCTAGGCCATTTCATTTCATAGTAGTGTCATGGTGTAGAGTTTTTGCAAGGCAAATAATTAGTACAGGACAAATTTTATAATATTTTATAATGAATCACCCAAGAATCCCATACAACAAGTACAGGAAATCAATCTATACAGTAAACATTAAAGAATGGAGCTCATAACTATGCCTCCCACAAGTCCAACTGGAGGTCTAAAGCCCACAACAAATTTTCACGCAGGTCCACTTCACAGATCTGTGCTGGAAAGGACCTGAGGTCAGTGGTGGAAGCTAGCAAGTCTATGCCAGTGGGATGAATGATCTGTGCTAGCAAGCTGAGGAATCTTAACTGGAGCTGGGGAGCAATGCTCAATATAAGCACCAGAAGGCCTGGAGAGATAGCTCAGGGGCACAAGTGCCTGGCAAGTGCAAGACCCTGAGTTCTATTTTGGATTCAGGAAAAAAAATTATATATATATATATATATATATATATATATATATATATATATATATATATATGTAGTGGTTGATACATTGTGTCAACTTGGCTGGATGCCTGGTGGTCGGAACATTTCATCAATTTGGCTGCTTTGCCTGGCTGTTTCAGACTGTGAGCCATGAAGGCCATACCCAATGGTCTGGCTGGATGGAGAGGAATTTAGAAAGAGCATGATTTGAAAATTGGTAACAAGGATATTTGGGGAAGAGGTATATGGATAGACCTCTCCATATGGGCAAAGGATGTAAAAATATTTGTTTCCCATGTGAATGCTCACCAAAAGGTGACATCAGCAGAAGACAACTTTACTAATCCAGTGGATAAAATGACCTGTTACGAGGGTATGACCTCATACATAACCTCCTTCCTTGGCCACCCGTGTTATTGCCCAGTAGGCCCATGAACAGAGTGGCCATGGTGGCAGGGATGGAGGTTATACATAGACTCAGGAACAGGGACTTCCACTTACTGAGGCTGATCTGGCTACAGCCACTGCAGAATGCCCAGTATGCCAGCTACAGAGGCCAACACTGAGTCCCTGATATGGTAAGATACCCTGGGGTGATCATCCTGTGACCTGGTGGTAGGTTGATTATATTGGACCACTTCCATCATGGAACGGACTGCACTTTGTCCTCACTGGCATAAGACACATATTCTGGATATGGATTTGCCTTTGTCGTGCATAATGCTTCTGCCAAAACGACCATCCATGGACTTACAGAATGCCTAATCCACCACCACGGTATTCCACATTGTATTGCTTCTGACCAAGGAACACATTTTACAGCCAAAGAGGTGCAGCAGTGAGCTCATGCTCATGGAATTAACTGGTCTTACCATGTACCTCATCATGCAGAAGCAACTGGATTGATAGAACGATGGAATAGCCTTTTGAAGATGTAGTTACTATTCCAGCTAGGTGGCAATAGTTGGCAAGGCTAGGGTGAGGTACTTCAACAAGCTGTATATGCTTTGAATCAGCACCCTTTGTATGGTACTGTGTTTCCCATAGCCAGGATTCATAGGTCCAGGAATCAAGGGGTGGAAGTAGGAATAGTACCACTCACTATTACCCCTGGTAATCCACTAACAAAATTTTTGCTTCCTGTCCCCACAATGTTGTACTCTGCTGGACTAGGAGTCCTAGGCCCAGAGGGGGAAAGGCTCATGCCAGGAAGCACAGCACTGATACCATTGAACTGGAAGCTAAGATTCCCCCCCCCCACCCTGGTCACTTTGGACTCCTCCTGTCTCTGAGGAAACAAGCTGAAAAAGGAATCACAATGTTGTCAGGGGCGATTGACCCAGACTATCAAGGGGAAATTGAATTACTACTCCACAATGGAGGAAAGGAAGAATACATGTGGAGTGAAGGAGATTCCCTTGGGGCGTCTCTTAGTATTACCATGCCCTGTTATTAAGGTGAATGGGAAGCTACAACAACCTAATACAGGCACAACGACAAATAGTCCAGACCTTTCAGGAATGAAGGTATAGGTCACTCCACCAGGGAAAGAACCAAGACCTGCTGAGGTACTTGCTGAGGGCCAAGGGAATACAGAATGGGTAGTAGAAGAGGGTAGTTCCAAATATCAGCTACTACCTCGTGATCAGCTACAGAAAAGGGGATTATAATTGTACTATTTCACCTCTGTACATAGTTGTATTATAATATGGTATGGATAGATTTAGTACCGGTTCTTAAGGATTAACCTATGTCAATGTTGAAGGTATGAGTGCATTTCTGTTTATAAGTAGAATAGTACAGTTATAACAATTTTGGTGCAATTATATGCATATCCGTATCTGGAGACTAATTTAAAGAAATACGTCTAGTTGCCAAGTTGTGTCAACTTGTCTGGATTCCTGGTGGTCAATACATTTTATCAATTTGGCTGTATTGCCTGGCTGTTTCACACTGTGAGCCATGAGGGCCCTGCCCCAGAATAACTCAGTTTGAACTTTTATCTCCTGGCTTCCCGCACAGACTCCTCAGCCTCTCATATTGGACCTTTCAGCTTTCTGTAGCAGATTCTTCTGCCTTCTGTTGCTGACATAATAGCTAACTGTTAAGAGACTGTTAGGAACCTGTAGAAGCTGGTTAGGACCAGTAGAGACCAGTAGGGATGGAATACAGCAGTGAGTATGAAAGCCTTGGGACTGAATCCTTCAGCTGGCAGTGTGTAGATGCTCTCAGCACACTTTCCATCTGACTCTGGGACTGGCACATCTTGTGCTATATCTGTTCCTTGTATTATATGTGATCCTCTAGTAAAACCCTGAAGTTCCCATCAGGAAAGCTGAGCAGGAGGCTCCAGGAGGCTGAGCAGGGCACCATCTTCCTCTCACGAAACGGAGTGACACTTAAGGTGAGAAACAAAGCTTCTGCGAAGTTCACTGGGAAAGTCAGCATGACAAGGCCTCCAGGAGAACAGTGCAAGGGAACTTGGAGCCTTCAACAGCTCCAAACAGCATCCTATCAGCATCTCAGCGGCTTCTCCGTTCTGCCTTTATGCTGCTGGCAGCAACCCTCAGGTGGGCCTGCAGCACCCAAAACCACACTAGTTTAATTCAGTTGGGTGTAATAAGTTGACCACTAGTTAGAAATCTACTACTTTCCACCCCCAGTTAACTTTTTTTCTTTTTCTTTTCGAGACAGGGTCTCTCTATGAAGTTGAGGCTGGCCTTGAGCTCACTTTTGTAGCCCAGGCTGGTCTCGAACTCACAGCGATCCTCCTGTTTCAGCCTCCCAAGTGTTGGGATTACAGGCATGAGCCACCATGCCTGGCTTACCCCCAGTTAACTTAATTACCATACACATTTCTTTAACTAGTCTTTAGCGGCAGATTCGTGAAGAGTTAACATGTCTTGATCTACTTTGACTTACATTTATATTACTATTACATATTCACAATTCTTTTGCACTCATTCCTGCACCAAAAACAAACTTCTAAAGGGTGATGAAAACATAAGGCTAAAATACAATACTTATATTAATTAAGTTGATTACAGATATATATATATATATATATATATATATATATGTATGTATATGTATGACCTAAAAAACATTAAAAGAATTATTACAACCACAGTCTCTACTTCCCATTAACAGTTTACAATTAATGGCAAGACTAAAAATCAGGAATCTCCTGGAATTAATTAACTAATTAATTAATTTATAAATATCATTTTTTAATTTTTTATGTATTTAGTACAGGGTCTACATGGTCTCACTACACAGATTGGACTTGGAGTGTTTCTCCTATTTTCAGCCTCCCAAGTGCTAGGATTACAGGCCCATGCCACCATGCCCAAACCCTACTGCCATCTCAGAGTACCTCCAGGGAGGGGCCAGCAGGGCAGATTGTATATCAAACCCCTGGCTTCTGTGTCTGCCTAAGCAGGCACTTTAATCTGTTGTACTACCTGGCTGGTCCCAATAAGTAGTTTTTTATGGAGGCAGTGTGGATTTGTGAACCCCTGAAATTTTATGAAAATTTTGAATTTTTTCAGAAGAAAAATGATTACAAATTATACTTGCAGATAAATTTCATTTTTATAAGAGAAAACTGTGTTACCAGAAGTAGTCCCGAAAATAAGGCTACAGTAAACGTAATTCTTCAGTTTCTTGGAATAACTCTCAGGGTTGTGATAAGCACAGTATGTGACAAATAGTTCGTGAGCCACAGGTGAGGTGGGAAGCGTTCCCCAGAACTCCATCCACAGTTAGGAAGACACGTGCTTGGGTCCAACAAAACTTAGGAAGCAGGGCAGAATGTGTAGATATAAATTGAATGGTAAGTGAAGAGTAAAGGATAAGTGTGCATCTCCTGTTAATTATGGGTACAGGCTGCGCTGTGTGTCTACAAATATCTTCAGTCATCAAATGTGTAGCTAGCTCTTTCATGAGCTCTTAGCCACTGATAAGGACACTTGGATGAGTAAGATGGTCTCTGCCTTTTATGAGCTTGCAGTTAATTTTTCTCTTTTATTTTTATTTTAGCTCTAGTCTTTTCATTCCAAAGGGAGCTGCTTAAATAAGATAATCCAAGAAGAACAAGGTGGGCCAGTGAAATGAAGCATGAGAACACTTTATCTCCTTCTGTTTCCAGAAGTTCTCAGTACTAAGGAAGAATAAAGCAAGACATTTTTCTTACTTTTTTGTACTATCTAGGCAGAGCAGTACACATAAGCCAAAAGGAAAGAGCATTTTAAAAATTTAAAAACAGAAAAGTTGATCACATTGCCCTAAATATCTCTGTGTCCTGATAATCTATTAAATTTCTTTTTGAATGGTTGAAGATTGAAGCTGAGGGGTTTTGGAAGTTAATCTCTTAAAATGCAAAATAATCTAACCCAGGACATGCTGTGTAGTAGGGTAGCATCTCTTAATTACTAACGTATACTTTTAATCATTCCAAACTTGAGACCACACACTGGCAACTAGAGTTATGAGCACAATTTCAAGAGCTGTTTCGGTAATAGTATTTTCAGGTTTCTAAGTATTGCCAATAAGATCAAAAGTACTTAAACACAGGAAATCCCCCAAGAGGAAACTCTCTGAGGTTCTATCTAAGAATGAAAGGGTGCCTCAAAGGATATTTTAAAATAAGGTTGCTCTCAGACTCATGAGACAGAACCGTAATCTAGACCAGCACATCCTTCAGGCTTCTCTGACACTATAACTGATGACCAGGGACTGTGTAAACAGGCCTCTTTCTGGGGGGGGGGGGCTTCCCATAGGCCTTTTCTTCCAGAGATCTGAGCCTCTCTTACTAATCAGGTATTCAAAGTCATTTGTAGGAGGGTCGTGAAGATAGCTCAGGGGTCCAAGCACCTGCTTAAACAAGGGCAAGGACCCAGGTTCAATCCCCAGTAACACATGCTGAGCCCACCATCAAGACCGGACCGGCATTGTGGTGTATTCCTGTAATCCCAGTGCTGAGAAGGCTGAAACAGGAGGATTACTGTGAGTTTGAGCTGTGTAGTGAGACCCTGCACCAAATACATGAGATTTTTTAAAAAATGCATTTAAAAGGGAGATACGTAACATTATACTTGGGATTTGGGGATGTCTAAGCTTTAAATGATAATTCTTTAAAAGACTTACTTAGAGCCACACACATTTATAGCTGCCTAGACAGTAAATAAGGACCTTCTTCTCCAACTCCAAGTGGCAGATAAAATTGTGTCTCTACTGACTGTTGTCACTCCCCCCACACCACCATGGCCCCACTGTTCTTTGTTAAGCCTAGATTTCTCCCTACTTGCAGATTCTACTCTAGAATCCTGAAGCTCCTGGACACTGGCATCTCTACACAGGCACAGGGAGCATAAAGCTAAAAATATTATGACTAACTTTTGCATAAAAGCAGCAAAGTAGCTCAGTAGAAGAGGTGCTTGCTTGGCAAGCACAGGTGATTGAGTTCAATTCCCAGTTCTGAGAAAAAAAAAAAAAAAAAAAAAAAAAAAAACACACAGCAAAGGATGGTTGCTTTCAGGTATGACAAATGCCTCCTGCCATTCAGGCCAATTTCTCACTCAGGGACCAGCATGGCTGCCAGTCTGGCGAAGGGAGCGTGTTTCCTTCTCAGGCCAGAGCATGGCAACATTCCTAGTGACCCAGGTTGACCTGGACCTGGAAAAGGACCCAGGGCTTCACACTCATTATAGGTGTAAAGAACTGCTTGGGCCAGGTCTAGGGGAGATCAGCCTTGATCCTGCACCCTGCATCTGGCACACGCACTCAGTGACCTGCACAACCCGTGGCTGGCACAACACCTGTGTGGGAACCATCTCCAAGCTGGCCTGGCATAGTGATTTCATCCCAGTGTTTTTATAAAAAGGCTCAAGAGCTGGGCAGTGGAACTGGGCCTCATTCACTTCAGAGCTGAGCATCCCAGTCTGAGAAACCAAACCTCCCTCTGGCCTGGGGCTTTCTGTGACCAAGGCTATGGATACCCAACCAGACACACCTCTCTGTGCCTGGGTGTGCAGGACTATTCAAGGTCATGAACATGAGACTCAGACTACATGATAAGGCAGGTAACACAAGCATAATGTAGTGTGGGCTCCCCGCACTATTGTTATTTTCCTTAGAACGTATACTTGAAGGGTGGGGTTCAGAGTCACCATGCCTCAGAAAAGGCAGACAGGAGTGGCATGACGTAGAGCACCATAGTTAATCCATGATATTAATCCCCAAATTATGGATTAGTAGGGCCTGCATATGGAATTCTAGATTTCTAGTAACCACATAATTGAAAATGTGAAATTAGTTTTAATATATTTCATTTAATGAAATGTATCCCAAAATGTCAGGGCTGTTTGGCATAAGTAGTAGTCCAGATATCCAAATGTCCCGGAGAAAGTTTACATTCTTTTCTCATAGGATGTTTCCAAAACTCAGTGTGTACTTTTGTTTGTTTGTTTGTTTGTTTGTTTCTATTTTTGTCTTTTTGAGACAACATCTCACTATGCAGTTCAGGCCAGCCTTGAGCTCACTTTTGTAGACCAGGCTGGTCTCAAACTTATACCAGTCCTCCTGCCTCAGCCTCCCAAGTGCTGGGATTACAGGCGTGCATCATCACACCCAGCTTTTGTGCATCTTTTTCAAAACCATTCGTGACATCATGTATTCAGTAGCCTCATAGGGCCGGTGTCTTCCACACTGATCAGTGATATCAAGCTTCTTTGTTTCTCCAGATAAAGGCATACAATTGCTCAAAAGGGTAACAAATTCTTGCATCTAGGGATGTAGCACAGTGGTAGAATGCTTGTCTACCATGCACGAGGCCCTGTGCCACCACCAAAAGAGAGAGAGAGACAGTGGAAACATACAGAACCTCAAGGGGATTTGGGTAGGGACAACAATGCCACCTGAGGAGCTCCCTTCATAGGCAAGGCCACAGCCATTTTGTGAACACCTGCTCCTCACAAAGAATGGCGCTTCTCAACCCCTGAGCCCATCGCACCAGCCCTGCAGACTTCCTCTGCTGGTGGTATCACAGCTTGAAGGAGAGAGGCCCTTTTTGCTATGGTCTGTCATTATCACCTGGCTATATTGTCCCCTTCTAAAGAGTCTGCATATTTAAATAGTTCCATATATTTGACACCTTTCTGTGTCCTATTTCACATACACCACAACCTCACTTACTACTTTCAATGGCTCTGATTTAGGCATTGTACTTCATGTTTTCCATTTGACAGGATAGGTTTGGAGAAGTGCTTGGAATTTAGGAGAAAGCTTGGGAGAAGAAAGGTATAATGAAGCCCCATCCAACATTTCCCCCAGGGAGGACTCTTCTGAGAGCTATGAAAATGTTTTGAGATAGGACTGCATACATCAGACCCTATAAGCCTACAGTCAAAGCAAATGAGATATGCTGGTGCAATCTAAAATTCAGAACAAGCTCTGGAGTCTAAGGCCTGAGCAGCCCCAGGCTCTGACACCAGCTGAGTAGTGTTGGGCAAGGCAGTTAATAGCAAAACCAAGGGCTGGCCAAACAGTTCAGCAGATTAAAGTGCCTGCAAGCAAGCACAGGGGCCAGGGGTTTTAACCTTGGGGCCCGCTGTGCTGGCTCCACTCCCAGGGTGCTGAGATGGCAATTGAGACCTGTAATCCCAGCTCTTGGGAAGCTGCAAACAGGCAAGTCACTATGAGTCTGATCTGGTAGTGAGACCCTGAGCACCATGTAGACCCTTCCCTAAGAAATGCAAAATAAAAATAAATATCAAAATGTAGTATCCACTTATTTTCTCCCATGTACTGTGATCTGACATAGAAAATTGAGCACATATTTTCTCTTTCTTATAAAAACATAGTTCATTTTGTATGTCGGGAAACTGAGGCTCTACACTGCCAAAATTTATACAGTTAGGAAGCAGAAAAACTAGGATTAGGAAGTGTTATTAGATGCATTAACATTTGTTTAATAATGTGACTTCAACCCCAGTTACCTGTCACTGGATATTTACAGAGTATGGTTATGTATATGATATAGATAGATAGATAGATAGATAGATTCAATCTAAGTGTTTTAAAAACATAGCCAAATAAAAATTTGTTCCAGTACTTTTTATTTTCTTTTAATTTTATTAGTGCATATTTGCAGCTCTCATGTTTAGTCTGTGTGGTAGTGTACACAATGCACTTGTACACAATGCATCTTAATTCTGTTTTTAATCCCTTCTCCCTTTTTCCTCTCTCCATCTATTGATCCTTTTATCTGAGAAAGATCTACCTCCCTATTTCCTATTATGTATCTCTTATTTTGCTCTTTATTTATAATTTTGGATTTCATATAAGAAAAATGATAGGAAAATTGAACGTGTGTGTATGTGTATGTGTGTGTGTGTGTGTGTGTGTGTGTGCGTGTGCGTGTGTGTGCGTGATTTATTTCACTTAACGTTGTGGTCCGAAGATGCATCCACTAGTTTTTATTCCAGAGTCTCACCAAGATGCCCAAACTAGCCTGGAATTTGTGATCCTCCTGCTTCAACCTCTCAAGTGACTGGGATTGCAAGCATGCTCCACCCTGCTAAGCCAAGTGTGTTTTTTAAATGGAAAAATTAAGGGTTTATTATTCACTTACAGTATGAGTTTAACATTAAACAATGAAAGGAAGATAACTTTTAAAAGAAATATATTTAGATTGTTCAGCTCTCTGAGTGTTGTAATTGGTCAAGGAGAAAGAAAAGCAAAAACTCATGAAAACCTTAAACAGCAGATGTTGCAAACATGTAAAGCAAACTGTAGTTACATACTAATGCAAAATATATGTAAGATGCATTTCCAAATATTATACATCTGCAATTTGAAAAAGAGCAAATGAAAGGATACGCAAGGAGAAAAACAGAGGGAAAATGAAAATGAAAGGAAAAATAAATGAAACAAAAAATAAGGCCACTGACTTTTAGGAAGGTAAAAGGAGGGAGGAGGTGAAGAAAATGGGAGAAGGAGGGGAGGAAAAAGCGAAAGAGAGAAGGAAGGCAAATGCTTCAAAATAATCAGCCCCAGTTAGGAGGGAAAGGCAGTTTCTTTAAGAAAAAGAAGCTGGCCCTGACCCTCTTCACACTGAGTCTGGGTCCAGTTTTCACGACTGTTTAGAGAAGTGTAGTGCTCTCCCCACCATTAATCTTTTTTAAAGAGAGACTTTGTTCTGCACCTGTATAAACAATCTAGATTTTTAAAACCTATATGCTTGCCCCTAATGTGTGAGACCATGTATTTGTACTGATAGCCTTGAGTCATCAATAGGCAGAGCAGCGTTTGCCTATGCTCTGCTGCTGCCCCCCCCCATAACGTCTCTCTGCTGCCCCCCAGGAACTCCCGCACCCTCACCTGGCGTCAGGTTCAAGTTCAAGGGCTTTGACAGATTTCCCTGCTCTGACCAATAAATTCTCTTGCCTTTCCAGGTCAGAGAGAGCACAGAACAAAGATCTTTTCACTACCCTGGCCCCAGGAGGAGCCCATCCCAACCCCCAAGCAAAGGCAGAACAGACAAAAGGTAGAAGGAGAAACTTCGGAAAGAGGGCCTGGCAAGGGTTCCTGTGAGACACCCCAAGAGGGAGGCGGCCTGGTGACGAGGTGGATGGAGCCTGAGTGATGAAGACAGCCCTGGGCAGCCACCTGTCGCAGTGACCCTTCTGGAGCATTCGTTCTGCTGCGAGAAGGGCAGAGCCAGGTTGGCCCAGTTTCCTCCATCCTGCGCCGACAGTGTCCCCACCCATTCATTTGTACTTCCTTTGCTTGGTGCTTGTGGACTGCTGGGCTAGAGGCAGGATGGCAACAAAATTGGCCTCAGAAAATCAAGTTTCTTTATTGTAAATCAAGATAAACCATAAAAGCAGCAGCATACTGTCGGGGTTAAGTTCCTCAGTGGGCAGGCAGCTCAGGGGCACCTGGCACCGGTACTCAATGTCAGGCTGTGGTACCCAGGAAGAGCTCATCCGCTGGCCAAGTACTGCAGCAGTCTTTCAATTAGGAAATGTGGAACGGAAATTGCGTTGTTCCCTGGCATGGGAACATTTTTGGTTGGAATGGTAATTCTAGGTGTTGCTTTGTCCTTTGACAGCACAATTGGTGCAGAGTTCACTTCGAGCATCTAGGAGCTAGTTCTTCAGTACAGCCTCCAAGACAGTAATGGACTCCTACCTAGCAGTACTATTTAAAGCGTTACTGGGGGAAGTCCTCTACCATAGAATTACAGCTTTAAAAAAAATCAGACAGGGAACTCTCAGGACAGTGGGAAATCATAAACACCACGTCCAGGGGTGTCCTCAGGGAGGTATAGAGCTTTCAGAGTCTTTTTCTGTTCTTCAGTTCCTCGTGAGTCCGCAAAGTGGACAATAACAGTTAGATTCTAGCTGTTATTAGAGGATAAAACAAAAAGCTGTCCATGTAAGTGGCCTTTAACTTAGAGAGCCATTGTGAAAGAAAAAGGAGGCGGCACTTGAGAGGCGATTGGCAAGAACTGTTGGCTTTGACTGCTCCCCACCCCCACCCCTTCTGGCGGATAAGATTTGGACGCATAGTTATATATCCCTAGTGACGAACTTGAAAAACTAAGTTCTGCATAAAAACTGGGAGAGAAGCAGCAGTCTCCAAGTGTCTAACAATCTTGGCTCCCTGTTGAGATCAGCCCTAGGGTTTGGGGTTCGGGGTGGGGTAGAAACAAGTCGCCCCATTTCCATTTCTGCACAACTTATTTCGAACAGACATCCGGGGTCAGGTCAGACGGGCTCCAGGGCCAGATCTGGGCTCCAGAAAGAGAGAGAGAGAGAGAGACGCTCCAAGACCCCCGCCCCCAGCGGCCACTCCTGGGAGCAGAAAAGCCATCCCCACTCTTTCCACGCCCCTGCCCCACCTCTTGTCCCCCTTTGCAACCCCCTCTTCTTTGCCTAGTGTGGTTTGCTCCAAGGAGTACACATAAATAGTCCTGTCAAAAGGCAGCGCTCGCGGTCGTGCGTGCCGAGCCTGGATCCTGTCGCCAACTCCAGGGCCCTGCTCCCAGGGTCAGCGGCGGGGTGCGAGCGCTCTCACCGCCCACCTCGCTCTCCGGCGGCCGCCTCCGCCGGGTGCTGCCCGGCCCAAGTGTGCTGTTCCCTCGGAGCTCTCCTTTGCCCCCGCCTCCGCCGGGAAGGGGAAGGCGGAGACCGAGTGAGGCTGGCCAGGTCGGAGGAGAGTGGACGCGCGTGGGCGCGGGGGACGAAGACATGTCCACGGGCTCAGTGAGTGACCCAGAAGAGATGGAGCTGCGGGGGCTGCAGCGAGGGTACCCGGTCCCCGCCTGCTCCGAGAGGCAGCCTCTCCCGGGCGCAGAGCGCAGCTGTGCCTCGCCCAGTGACAACTCGTCGGCGGAGGAGGAGGACCCCGACGGCGAGGAGGAGCGGTTAGCCCCGGTTGCAGCCCGAGACCTTGGAGGATGCCAGAAGAAGCGGCCTCGGGCGGCTGGGGGCGGCTGCGTAGGTAGCGCGGCCGGCAGCTGCGGTAAAAAAGCTCTCCCGCCCAAGGGTTCGGCCGCCGAGTGCAAGCAGTCCCAGCGGAACGCGGCCAACGCCCGCGAGCGCGCTCGCATGCGTGTGCTCAGCAAAGCCTTCTCCAGGCTGAAGACCAGCCTGCCCTGGGTACCTCCTGACACCAAGCTGTCCAAACTGGACACGCTGCGGCTGGCTTCCAGTTACATCGCGCACCTTCGGCAGCTGCTGCAGGAGGACCGCTACGAAAACGGCTACGTGCACCCAGTGAACCTGGTAGGGGAACCGCGCGGCCACGGGGCGAGGGGCCAGGAAGTCCCAGAGCGCGCTAGGCACGGCGGGGCAGCCTGCTAGAAAAAGGTCTAAGCGCGATGTGTGGGGCCTGTGATGGGAATCCTAGTTCACTTTCTCCCAAATCAATGGAAGCGGTAACTACTCTTTCCCTGGAAAAGAACCATTTGGTCTTCAGTGTGCACAGGCCATGTGTAAGGTCTTTCCTCCTCCAGTGACAGCTATTAGCTAACATCCTATTTCCGGCATAAACCTTAGTTCCAACTGAGTATACTAACCCGGCTGCAGATTAAATAACAAATCTTACTCGCCTAGCTTTTTCTAACAAAGAGCCTGGAAGTTTGGAACCAGAAATTCCTACTTTCTTTAAAAGAGAGAAAACTTTCTACAGGCCAAATTGTCTGGAAAGTCCCTGTCTGACCTACCAGATCTCCAGGATTGGGAAAGAGATTGCATTCCAGCCTATAGAAGTTTCTATTTGGAACTAGTGTCTCTCTCTCTCTCTCTCTCTCTCTCTCTCTCTCTCTCTCTCTCTCTCTCTCTCTCTCTCTTTCTTTCTGTCTCTCGCTATCTCTCTCTGTCTGTCTGTCTGTCTCTCTATCTCTCTCTGTCTCTGTCTCTGTCTCTCCCTCACCCTCCCCTGTGTTTTGAACGATTAAGATTAAACAAATGAAGAAATCCCAAACTCAGTTTCACCGGAGTCCTCTTGAAGCAACTTCCAATGTCTGCCATACTCAGTACCCAGCAAATTCACCACCTCAGATTAGAGACAAAAATACACAGATTTTCAGAATGCTAGCAAAAGTTGAGCTGGGTATTTGTGGAGTTCACCTAAGGGATCGGTTTCTGTTTGAGATGCTGGTTTCTCCTCAATATCTCACTCTTTTCAATTTCGATTTTACAGACATGGCCATTTGTGGTCTCTGGACGGCCTGACTCTGACACTAAAGAAGTTTCCGCAGCAGCAAACAGATTATGTGGAACCACGGCTTAGATAGGGTTCAAACTCACTTGATGGGATTATTTGCTAAACCAAAGAGTTGGAGAACCAAGAAAGCCTGAACACCAGAAGATGGGTAGAAAGTGCCACTGGGTCCTCCTGGGCCCTTTTGCTTCCTTGGACCTGCAAACAGGACAGTGGAGGTGCCTGGGTCTGGGCCACAAAGCTGGAAAGAGCATCCTTTTGTGTGGAGAGCAACACTAACCCCATGCTTTCTTGGCCTTTAGCATTGTACCACAGGCTGCTGTCTGAGTCTGGCGCCGCAGGCAGTACCTAGGCCTCCGTAAGGTTGGGGTTAGTTTCCAGCAGAGTCAGATGTATCATGTGTGTCATGATGTGGCAGCTTCTGCACAGTCCACGCCTCTAGGCTTTAGAAAATAGAGCTCACTATGGATCCTCTTAAAAGACAGCATCGTGATGCAAGGTCCACTTCGGGATGTTTTAAGTTACCAAGAAAGGAAAATGGCATACATAGGCCAATTTTCTATCAAGCCAGGCAGCGCTGGCTCTGCTGCTAACTGCGCTCCAGGCAGGGGATGCACTAGGTGGAGCACAGCCTTTGCCCTCTCCCGCTGGAGACTCCTTTCCAAGCTCCCTCTGTTCTGTCATCCGTAGTTTCTCTTGGAGGCCCCAGCCTCCCCACACCCACTCTCCCCAGCCTCCAGGTCCTCACCGCTCCCGCTGCTAACTGCAGTTCCCTCTCTAGCATTTCAAATGTGCCCAAGCTCTGAGGGCCCCTCCCGGCAGAGCCTTCCGGAGGGTGCACACTTTCCTACCTGCCCCCATGTCCTTCCCCACCCGGGTAGGCACGCTGCAGGCTGCTGGAGCTAAGGGCGACCTCACCAACAGCGCAGAGGGGCCGTGCACTTCCACAGCAATAGCATATGTAAATAAATTTATTTTTTTATGAACAATAAAATGCGTTGTAAAGACTGCATGTCCCTGAGGGCATCAGAATTTGGTCTTTGTTTTCCTTTACTTAGTGTTTGGGCTGAGTGTTAACCTGAAAGGGGCTGGCTTCAGCTCTGCGCAGGACCTCAGCACACTGCCTCTGGGACAGCCCCATTCACAGGTCGAAATGCTTCCCTTATTAATCTCCGTGTTTGTCGTTCTCCTCGAGATAGAAATACTGGGAGTTTTGATAAACCCTCTAAAATGTTCCTAAAATCAAGGCCTTCTGTGAGGCAAGCTGTTGTAAAGTTGATACAGGTGCACAAATTGCACACACACACACACACACACACAGACACACACACACACACACACCTTTTCCCAGCCTAAAGCACACCCCAGTGTTTACAGTTACAAGTGGTTTCTGAACCCCTCCAGTACACTTTCTTGATTCCTAATGTCCTAAATAGAACACCCAGAAAAATCCTATATAAAGTCAACTTGTATCTCAGCAGAAATCCTTAAAAAAAAAAAAAAAAAAAAACTATTTGACATTTTTAACATGTACTACCTAATTTTTCTTGTCATTTCTTCCATATTTTATTGCTATAACTTGGAAAAACCTATAGTAATTTTAAAAGGTTAGTCCTTTTAAAAGCAGTCTTATGCACACATTCAGAAAAAGTGAAGGATAAAACTAAAACAATGGCCCAATTGGGGGTTCTGCCTGCTATTCTATAAAGTCAAAGAGCAGTTTTCCTCACCAGAGAAAATCCGGCTGCACTCTCGTGAGGAGCTAGGAGAGCAGCGGGGAGTAAGATCTCCTGTTCTGAATTAAGCAGAATCCAAGCTCTGGAGCGCTGCCTTCAGACATCATCTTCTTGAGCTTTTATTTGGAACCCAGGAAGACTCTGGCCCTTAGGATCCAGGGGTCAGATCAAGATGCCCTGCTGGGAGTAGGAGGTGAGTGTCACAGTGACCTGTGTGGCCTCTGGGCTTTCTGGTAATGGGAGCTGGAAGTGCTATAACTCCTATCAGGAGAGCCTTACGTGTTCCAACACACCTCAGCTCCGAGTTCTGAATGCCCAGTTTCTGGAGGGTGGAGTGTCTGCCAAAGGCCAGACCTTACTCCAGGTCGTTTCCACATCTTCCAACAAATGAAGTCTGTTGATGAAGGACAGGAGGGAGTTCAGTATGTTGACTAAAGAAAACAAGACTGTCACCCCACAGGGCAAGGAAGTTCACCCCTCTCACCTCAGGTTTTTCATCTATGGTGGGCCAACAGCAGTGCCTACCTAGAAGATTGCCTCAGGAATAAGTAGCACAGTATAGGAATGAGGAACCTGCTAGGGTTTCCGGTGATGCAAACAGTCCACCGTAGCATGGTGAAGGTTTGTAGCCTCTGCGTGAGTGTATTTAAGACAACCTTCCCTAACATTCAGTGAGCAGTGTGCTTGATGCAGACTAGGAAAGGAAACCCAGAAGCATTCAGAGAATACATAGCCAGAGGCACCCAGAGGATTGCACAGAGGCCAAGGGGGACACAGCCAGGAGTCCAGCTTTCAAGGCTGGGTCCAGTGCTGGGTACGATGATCCATGCCTTCATCTCAGCTACTTGGGAGGTGAAGGCTGCAAGATGGAAAGTATGAGGCCGGGCTAAGCACTGTAGTGAGAACCTATTTCAAAAACTAAACAGAAAAGGGCTGGATCTAGTTTCACGATAACAGGATCACATCATAAAAAAGAAGTGTTCCCAAAGAGCAGAAAAACAGAAAAACAGAAAAAGACAACCTGGAAAGAGGAGCTACATTTATAGTAAGTAGAAATTAGAACAAATGTTGGGATAAACGAGAAAATGTTAGGGAAATTTTTCGTAAGTAAAGAACTAAAATTTAAATGTTTGTTTTTATAATTATATTCCCTTAGGTATTTCAGGAGCAAAGCACAGATTTTCTTCTTAGAAGCAATTCACTGAGTCCCAGATGCACGACGCCCTGGAATCCTGCAGGCTTATCTTTATGGCCACTTTGTATATCTACAATTTCACTTCCCCAACAAAAAAGAAAAAACCTTTTTGCAAAATTTATCTGTTCCATGATTTCCATAAAAAGCTGAGTGCCAGACTCACATCAGCTTTGTCAAATGTGAAAATGGCCAATATCTAGTGAGCCTACAGCGACGAAGGCACAGTGCTGCAGCTCTGGGGCAAAGGTTGCTACTGGGAGAGCTTAAGGGTCTGGAAACAGCCTCTGCTGCGTCTGTATCTGTCTTCTTGCCTGCAGCCAGCATGCGCTGGGAGCCTCCCAACGCACCCAAAAGCCAAGCGGTCCTCAACTCTTTTTCTCATCACTTCCCCTGAGGAATTCGAGTTGGAGGAATGAGATCCCGAGGCTGGGAGCAGAGCAGAAACTGGGCAGGGGTTGAGGGGAAAGGAGAAGTGAGTAGGAGCTGAGGGTTTCCTCATTCTGGTTATGCTGCCGGGAGGGGAGGATGCAGCACAAAGAAAGTCTGAGACTGTCAGAAGTACCGCATAACAAACAACATGAGTGAACTGAAAAACACTCTTGGGGGTTTCTGAGGGACCAGGGCATCATTATTAGTGATTCTGACTCAACCCAAGAGAACGAAAAATCCCCTTCCACAGACTCTTCCTAAGATGAATATTTTAAAAAGAAATGCTTTTGTCTCTGTAATTTTGAAACACTCAGGCGTTTCTTTTGGTCCTGGAGGCTGAGCTGATCTAAGGTATGTTTTCTGGTGTTAGGCTTCACCTTCATTGTCATGGTAGCCAGTGACTCCTTCCGTAGGTAGCAGCCTTGATGCCTGTGACTTCCAAAGGGACCTTTACAGGCTCTGTTTTATCCTTTTCTTTATAAATGCTTCAAAAATTATAAATAAACATGTCCCTGCCCATCAAAAGGAAGCAACCAAAGAGAGACACATTCTATTCCAGCAGATAATAAGTAGATAATTTTGCGTGATACTTCTGGAAAACATTAAGAATCACAGTAATTCGGAAAGTTACCTGGCTCACATTGGGAAGGACCTAACTAGGTTAATTCATAATCGATTCCTCACTGTTCAGCATCTAACTTGGAGAGAAAAATCTCTACAAGGCCAGGGCTTGGCCCTTCATGACAGAGCACTTGCCCTGTCCCTATTGGTGGCAACTTTGCAGGTTAAGCAAGTGGAGGCAGCTAAGAGGCTTGCATCTTTCCACGAACCGCTCACCTTCACTCTCTGTCACCACGGTGCTTGATTTTTGTGGTATTTTTCTTCTTTCTCTCATAATGGTGAAAACTGGCCCACAGAAATTCTTTGAACTCATGACTCTAAGAAGGTCTAGAAAGTAGCAGGAAAGGAATCTACGTGTCGTTACCTGAGCGTGATTACTGTGGGTTGCCAGTGGTCTCCATTCATCTTATCTTTCTCCTCTGTTGGTTCTGCTACCATGGGTCCTTAGAGCTGATTTAATAAAATTAAAGAACCAATTTTAACTTTAAAAACTTGGTTTCCTTGCCTTTCTTTTCACGCTTCTTCAGGAGCTGTTCATCCTCAGATTTGTACCACCAACTCCTGTTGCTACTTGTATCACCCTGCTCTTTTCAGCCACACCAACTTTTCTAATAGTTTTATTTTTACCACTGATAAGAGATTTTTATTCATTTCCCTTAAAAACAAAGACTGTGACACTGCATCAGTGCAGTTGCCACTCCCGGGGCATGCTGAGCTGGCGATGAGTCCAGGCAAGGTGGTGAGTGCCTGTAATCCTGGGGAGGCTGAAAACAGGAAGGATCACTACTTGTCTGAGCTGCATACTGAGACCCTCTAGCAAATACATAGAAAAAAAAAAAAAAAAAAAACTTTTCATGAGATTGATAACAAACTCATGCAAAATGCAATCAACTTGGAATTTTGCAGTTACAAAATGCAAAAATCCATTGATATGATTTCAGATTCTATGTTTCAGTCAATTTGTTAGAAACTGTGCTTGTGGAGCTCAGATGTGGTAACAAATTACCTGAAATGTCCATCAAAAAATCTGAGTGAGGCTGGATTTCAACCAAAATAACACATTACAACAGAATTAAATAGAAATCATGTATGAGGATCTGGTTATTTTGCATAAAGTTAGATGTCAAAAAAAAAAATAAAACTTGCCCAACAGTAAAACCTTTCCTCCCTTTCCATTAAAGAGTTTTGAAAAACATTTTTTTCCTTAAAATGTGCATTACATTAACATGTAATTAGCTTATTGTTCTTAAATGAATTCAAGAGTAAATATTTTCATTTGGTTTTGATTTCTAACCCAGCAAATGACAAAAGGGATAAACCAGCTCCATAGCAAAAGTGTTTTTGAGCATTCAACAAATTTGAAAAGACTGAAAGAGTTTGGGATTTCTTGCCTAGATAAACTTTCCAATTGCTAGGAGTGTGATTTCTTAACTTTGTGGAGAGCTCAGAAGGGCAGGAGACTGCAGATCCTGTCTATGCTGGATGGGGAGAAAACCTAAGGTCATAAAGAATTTCTGGGGTGTTCTCGATAAGACAGCTGGGCAGGCTTCCTGCATATGCAGCTCTGTTAGTCAGCTCAGGCAAATCAGCAGGGCTGAAGCCAGAGCTCGTTTCAGAGACTGGGCCCAGATGATTTCTGTGCCACTTAATTTTCTTTCTGTCCTTGCCCCAGCCCTGAACACTGAGTCTGCGTGGCCTCTGGGCTGGATCTGGCTTTCAGGTGAAAGGGAGAAGGATGCTCCAAACACAGGGTGGCCAAGCTCTACTTCTTTTGCCTATACACTATATCTATCTCTGAGAGCAGCATCAGAATCATGACGTTCACCTATTCTGCTAAGAGAGTTTTATATCAGAAAACAAGGGGATCAGCTGGGCGTGGTGGCGCACAACTGTAATCCCAGCACTTGGGAGGCTGAGGCAGGAGGATCGGTGAGAGTTCGAGACCAGCCTAGGCTACAAAACGGAGCTCAAGGCCAGCCGGAAATGTACAGTTAGACCCTGTCTCAAAAAGACAAAAAAAAGAAAGAAAGAAAGAAAGAAAGAAAGAAAGAAAGAAGGAAAGAAAGAAAGAAAGAAAGAAAGAAAGAAAGAAAGAAAGAAAGAAAGAAAGAAAAACAAGGGGATCATCTGCACTGGTCCTCAAGAAAAACTTTTAAACCATAGCTTTGCCAAGTGGCTGACCAATATATTTATTCATGATAAACAGGATATGTCACTAATCTGACTAAATACCCTGACATGAAATTTGAGTACAAAAGAAACTAAAGCAAACAAATAATAGCAGCAAACAAAACCAGACAATTAGAAAAAATAAATAAAATAAAATAAAATAAAGCAAATAAAGGTTATGAAACAAGAAAAACATAAATAAAATAAAATAAAATAAAATTCTTAAAAAAAAAAAAACAGACAATTCTTAAATGCTTTGGAAGCCAACCTCTCTTCCAATGTAAAGAAGGGATACCCTAAAATAACAAATCCAGGGACATGAGGTTCAAAAAATTTGGATGGTCCTTAGAAAGTTAATCAATAGCTTCATAGAGTAAGAGGCAGGTGCCCTGCACAAAAACAGTGAACACTCCTCTGGCGAAATTCTGAGAAGGAACACTTAAATAAGGACCAGCAATGCCGTGAGCAGTGGTGGCGATGGCCTTGGGAGCCTGGGTTGCAAGGTAGGTAAGTTGATAGAGAGGAGAGAGTCGTAAGGGAAGGGAAAAACCACCACTACCACGCATGTGCCAGATCTGGACATCGCCAGAGCTGCTTTGTTAGGCGATGGCTAATCTCATGCTTTGAGCAGAACATCTTCAGTATTTCTGATAAGGCATTATCCCCCTGGCTGGTGATTTGCTTTTCTCAAACTCTCTGGGAACCCCAGCTTTAATTATACATTTTTTTTCTTAAATATTGGTGGTGGTAGAAAGCAAAGTTATCTGCTTTCTCCAGATCACTACTTTTTTCTTGTGGTGCTGGGGATGGAAACCAAGGTCTCCAGAGTGAGCTGCGGTCCCTTTTAAACCTAGGCAGTCCAGCTGCCCATGCTGGCCTAGAACTCATGAGCCTCCTGTCCTAGCTTCCTGAGCTTGTGTGGTGGCAGGTGTGAGCCACCACACGCTGCTGTCATTTTTCTTTTGATTAATGTTTCTTTGTAGTAGGGTGTAGAGGGCTCTATTAAATGATGGCTACTGGCCAAGAACAATGATCCTTTTGGTATCCATACTTTTTTTGAAGTGACTGCCCATTATATACCTATGCCAATGATTTCATACTCTGAACATTTATGTTGGGGTTTAGGCATGTTCCCAAAGAGACAGCACAGTAAAGTACATCAGATCAAGCCCTGAGACTACCTGGGAGAGAAATGAGGATGTTAGCTGGCAGTGAAGACTGAGGCCTGGAGCCTAGGCACCGGTAGTCCCCTCTAGCTAGCTCTGGGGTCATCTTAGTGGTGCATGAAGGAGCCATGGAGGACAGAGAGCAGAGGTGAAATATCTCCTCAAGGCTTTAATTCCTGAACAACAGAATCATGAGAAATTATAAAATACTTGATCTAAGCTGTGAAATTTGACGAAATTTTTTCTTGGCAATAGATAACATTTTCATCTTGGCCATGAACTCAAGAAAGAACAGGTTTTTCACCATCCTCTGCTGTTAGCCAGGACCGTGATGTGAGACCAAAGCGAATGAGACAGCTGCTTCATCTTGGGGTTGTAAGGGGAGTGGAGAAGGGGACCAATATTGAAATGGTATCTCAGGTACTATGAGAGGAGGGGGCACTCTGGGAGCAAGGGCACAAAACCAAGCCTTGCATTACCATGGGGACTTCTCAGACATCTGGTGTGATGGGTGAGAACAGAGAACTGGGCAAAGGGAAGAGGGCACATCAGAAGGCACTGTAAGCAATGCCAGGCTCCCATTCCTGACCCCGTGGCTAGATTGAGGGCCACGTGCTGGTTGCAAGTTTCATAACTGACTCAACCTCCCTGAGCCTCAGCTCCATCACTTGTAGAACAAGAATTTAATAGAAACTTTCTAAGTAATTTGTCATAAAACTTAAGTGCCCCAGCAAATGTAAAGTATTTCCTACAGTGTTGGCATAAAGCTTGCACTCAGCAAATGCTGGCGGACTAGTATGAGATGACGATGATTATCACCATCACATCGGGCTAATCCGGCACCCCTTTAGCATGCTCTGGGCAAATGCTGAGCACATCGCTGACCAAATCTTTCATTTTCCTTGAATCTGAAGCATCGGAGCCTTGGAGTGTGGTCCTATGTCAGTTCTTCTCTGGAGGGGGTGGTCTTGGCCAAGTTTTGAGTTATCTCAACATATTAATTTACATGGAAAGCAGCACATTGTGATGACACTGGGGTTGTCAGGAGAGACAATCAGAATATATTCGGGTGATCAGGTGAGCTGGACTTAATCTATGGCTTCTGTAACAAAGCAAAATTAAAACAAGACCAACAACCAGAAGCACCTGCAGTAGAGTGCGCTGCTGCTTTGCAGCTCCTCTGGGGTGTGTCTCAGAGCTCTGCCTACTTCATCAGTTTGGAGCAGTTATCCCTTCTTTCTCAACCAAGAGCCTGAGACAAAGGGAGGAAATTTTAAGGCACTGGGACCTGAACTCTTTACCAGCACGTCCAGGATTAGAATCTCAAACAGTGAGATTCCCTCTTGACA
The DNA here is from genome assembly GCA_004027025.1 of Myocastor coypus. Classification (NCBI taxonomy): domain Eukaryota; kingdom Metazoa; phylum Chordata; class Mammalia; order Rodentia; family Myocastoridae; genus Myocastor; species Myocastor coypus. The sequence goes on along the minus strand of PVJA010015825.1, from coordinate 21,780 downwards.
TTTGGCTCAGTCTGTAGGACACAGCAGGTAACAACTTGGCACCACGGCAGCATTCTTGACAGCTGCTTTCCCTGTCCAGTGGCCAAAGTCCATATCTGCCTGGTGTAGTCAGTGGAGTTTTTTGAGGACTTGACTTGTGGAATGATTTTGAGCAAGCTGTCATTCTTTTAAGTATAGCTTTTCTTTTTTTTCTTCTAAAGCTGGGACTCAGGATAGAAAAACCTTATGTATCTTTTAGTTCCAGAATGAACGATCTGCTTCTGGTGGATCTTCTCAATAGTATCAATTATGTCTCCTATAGTTGTGTGTATAGCCCAGTACAAGGAAGTTAAAAACAAGAAGCAATGACTGTTTTGTGCTATTGTGATTATAAACTTCCTGATGCTGACTTACTTATGGACAACAGAAATTTATTCTTCACTCTTCTGGAAGCTGGGAAGTCTAAGATCAAGGGGCCTGCATCTGGTAAGGGCCTTCTGCTGTGCCACCCCGCCACAGTGAACCTCACTTGGTGCAAGAGTACATGGCAGTGGTCAGTTCCACAGCCTCAGGCCTTTTTAAACTCAGTATCAGTCCATCAGGCCTCAGGCTTCAGCCTCCCTTTGGGCCCATCTCCCATTACTGCCCCAGAGGTGACTGATTTCCAACAAATGCTATGGGGAGCATGTGCAAGTCAGAACGAGGACAAAGTCAATCTGTCCTAAAATGTTTCTGGTTAGAATCAAATCCCTCAGGAGTCCTTTGACTTGTTCTACAGAGGATTGGTCCATATTGTACTATGCTTTCATTGTTGGTTATCAGTGTTACTGATGACTTCATCTTTTTTTATCGGAAGGAAGGAAAGCAGGAAAATAAGGACTTCCTTATTGTTAAGACTTCTCCCAACAAAACAACAGGAATTCAGGAATGGTTGTTGTATTACATAATGTTGTCCAAAGCCTTCATTTCTGTCACAAGTATTTAATCTTACAAAGGTCCTGAAGGGCTGCTTCAGTATGATATAGAAATCAAGCACAGGAATGATGTAGTCAAAGATATTTCATTCTAAAGATAGGTTTTCATTAGTCTTAAAAAGTCTGAATACAGGGTTAGTGGGGTTTAGCACCTTTTCAGACTGTGGTAGATTTGAAGCACTTGGAAGGACTACTTCTAGAGAAGAGGGCATCCTAGTGGCACAAATTGAAGTACTGGAACCATGGGAAGAAGGCTTAGTATCCTCCATCTCCATGTTTTTATATTGCCTGTAACAGTCAGCCTGTGGGTAAAATGGTTTTTGAATTATTTTCTGATATGTGCCCCAAAACACGCAAGCACCTTCATTGTCTTTGTATGGAAGACAAAAGTACAGGGAAGTCAACTCAAAAGCCATTGCACTATAAGTATTGTCTCTCAGAGTTGCAAAAGATTTTATGGTTGAGGGTGGTGGCTTCAGTGAAAGGAATGGATGAGGAGGAGAACTTATTCATGAGGGACTTTTTTTGAAGATGAGTTTTGCTGTTAAACAGAATAAAGAATTTCTTTTATCAGTGGCCAACAGTAGGAAAGACACAAATGGATCACTGTTCTTCAGAGATGTTAATTTTTTCCCTGACTTCGTTTGTATTCTTCGCCTTGGTGATTTCCAGAAGAACAACAAAACCTACCCCTCATTTATATGTTTTAGATAAGTGATCTCTGGTCAAGAAGTCGAAAGAGAGATAGAAAACCAGAAAATAGATGCAGCTAGTAAAGCATGTGCTGAGGCACAGATACTCAGCTGTGGGGCATTGATGCCCAAATCCAAAGTTAAGAAAGAAGAAAAGTAGAGGCATAAGCCATCTTCCTCTTCCTCCTAGTCCTGTGGCTCAAATAGTTCCAGTGATTCTCCAGGAAATCTCTTGTGATTCTGGAAGTACTTCTGAAGAGAAATCAAGAAATGAAAGATAGACATAGAAATAATTCCCAGAAACACAAGAAATAGAAGAAAAAGAAAAGGAAGAAAAGTGTATGCAGTGAAAGTGAGGCTGAATATCTCGAAACACAACTCCAGTCTACTGTCCATGCGGAAGAGATCCCTCCTATACTAGATAGTACATTACTCATGAGAAAAAGCTCACCTAAAGCTGATCACAAGGAATGGAAAAGCAGAGAGAGAGAGAGAGAGAGAGAGAGAGAGAGAGAGAGAGAGAGAGAGAGAGAGAGAGAGAGAGAGAGAGAGAGAGAGAGAGAGAGAGAGAGAGAGAGAATGAGAGAGCGTAATGCACCTAACTCGTGGTCTGCTTTATACCAGAGATGACTTAGTCTAGCAGGAAAATTAAAGGAAGAGGACCAAGGGATTATCAAACTCCTTCTATATCCAGATCAAGGAATCCTTTCAGATATAGTGAGACTTTTCCACATTGGAAGCAAGAGAAGCAGTTAGAGCAACAAATGAGGGTGTTAAGTGGGGAAAGACAGGTAAAAGGGAAAGAGTGAACTGAATGAAATGAAAGAAAATCAAAGGAGCCCAGTTAGAATAAAGAAGAGAAAAGTAACAGACCAGACATAAATCTGAAAGTCAAAACAGAAAAAAAGGAAAAGGAAAAGAAAGTTGACAAGAGAAAGGAGAAAAGGTTGGAAAAAAGGAGGGAAGGAAAAACATGCAAATATACATACTAGATCACTGAAATAATTGTACTGTTAATTTCCATAAGGTTGTTTGAAAATAGCAGTTAATGTTTAGAATTTTCACCTTGACTAACTCCATATCCTGATATCTGCAATCTGGGAAACTACATTGAGGACAGTGACACGTAATACAAAACTATGAGAGAAGAAAGCCTCTCATCTTGATCTTCTAAATGGTTACCGTTCCTAATGCCTTATGAGTTATTATATTACCTTTAAAGTAAATGAAAACAAAAAAGACAAGGAGAAAAATAAGATTTCTTGAAAGCAAGTGTCAATATTCAGTTATTTCCCCAATCTTGTATAACTATATCTCTTAATCTGAGCAACAGATTTGAAGATAAAAATAGATATTGTAACAACCATTGTAACTATCTACTCCTGTTTTGAAATGTGTAACATATGCATTGCTGGATGTTACCCTACTTCTGTCTTTTTTTCTAATGAAAACTAAAAATCAAAGTCTCAAGAAAATGACTGTGGCAAGGTAGCTCACCAGACCAACAGCCTGCTTAGGCAAGCACAGGGACTGGGATTTGATCCCCAGATCATAAGCCATGCCAGCCTCGTGCTCAGGTGCTCTGAGCAGCCACTGAACCCAGGCGTGGTGGCGCACACCTGTGATCCTTGCACTGGGGAGGCTGAAAACAGAACAATCACTATGAGTCTGAGCTGCGAAGTGAGACCCTGCACAAAATACATAAAAAGAAAAGGAACTGACGCTGTATATGACAAAAACAAAAATTTGATCATGAATCAAGCTCTGGAGTAAATGAAGACAGAACTGGATGGGTAAATTATGTGAATTTAATTCCTTTCTGTCTCAAAATTTAAGCTGTAGACACTTAGCTGTTGAATATCTTTTATGTTGTTTTCATCGTTGTTTTTTTTTATGTGTGTGTGATTTTTTAAATTTTGAATGTGGACTTCATTGAGTTGATCTTTTGATAATCTGAAACCTAAATAACTTGCACCATTAAAGTTTTAATAAAATTGAAATGAGAAAAAAATCTTAACATAAAATTTATCAGGCCCTTTAACAAGAATAATTTACTATCTTGATCTTTTTGTCTTTGTTTTCCACTTTAAATTTATAATTTAGAAATTACAGCATAAAAAAAATTCAAATGGAAGAACTGCTTTTCAAAAATGGGATATATTAAGTAATGTTTTTTTGAAATTCCTGGAAGCTCAGGAAATTCTTAACTGTCCACTCTACTGGATTTTTGCTCCTTCAGGTAGCACTTTCACCACTGCTTTCCTGTGGTGCTTTTTGCCTTTGCCCTGAATTTCTCAAAATGTTCTCCTTTAGCCTGGCTTTGTATCCCTAGGCCTACCTGGACATGAGTTCCTAGACATTCATCTTGGCCTGAGACGTGCAGAATGACTGAAGGTGACATTAATTGGATCATGGAAGCAAGAGAAATGGAGGCACCCAGATGGGACCATGGTAGCAGGAACAGGGCGAGCGAAGCCCACAGATGTTTGACTGCTAATGGGAAACTGACTTTGTGGTTTTATATTAGTAATTGTAATGAAATTACAGGCTGTGGGTGATGAAAAACAAGAAAAAAGTAGTGGTGACACCACGGTGTGGACCGGACAATGAACCGTGCAGTCACCATGAGTCACCAATTATCACTACAGTTTTAAAAGGGTAGGTTAAAAATGGAACAAAATTGAGAAACCATATCATCCAGTTGAGACCAGTTCTGCATTGGCAAGAAGAGGTTCTTGTCAAATCTGGATTGCTTTTGGGGTGGGGGTTAGGCTCATCTGAAGAGGGTATGCCAACCACAAGGAGCTCAGAGAGAGACAGGAGTACAGGGCTCAGGGACACAAGGTTTGAAGGCAAGATCCTTGTCTCAACTTTTGAACAGTGAGATGCTTTGCTTTTTTCTTTTCTTGTAATCCTAAGCGTTTGCAGGGAACATGATTTTTCAATTTGTGTCTCATAAAATTACACTCAACAAATATTGGATAAATTACCCTTGATAGAAAATAGTTATTAGGGAGCTGGGGAGTTGGCTCCAAGGCACAAGTGTCTGCTGGGCAAGTGCAAGGTCATGAGTTTGAACCCCGGTCCCACAAAAAAAAAAATAAATAAAATAAATAAATAAATAAATAAATAAATAAATAAAAAGAAAATAGTTATTGCTACTCTTTGGTTTATTTTCATTTCTCTCACGTAAAATTTTGTTGACTTGGAAAGGAAAGTCCAGGCTCAAGAGCCACCTGATGCACACAGACAGTACAGATAACCAGGAAAGCGTGTCCACTTAGTCACTAGTGTGTGGAATGACCACTCTTGCTGCATAGGGCTGAACAGCTCTGCGTGTGAGCCAACCTTTCGAAGGATCCTTAAGACAGAAAAGAAACTCATTTACTGAGTCCAGTAGAATGAAAGGCTTTAAGGTCAAAAGAGATGAATTAATACTGTAGACATGAGATGCTAAGTGTTATATGCCTGGCAAATATTATTCTTTTTAGCCTCTCATTAAAACTGATCAGTTTGGCTCATAGATCAATGATTAACCTCCATCAGAGGTAGGAAAACTGAGGTTTGCAAAGCTTTAGTAACTTGCCACGGTCCACACAGGCTGTGAGTAGTCGAGCCAGAGTTAAGCCTCAGTCTCTGTGTTCAGAATATGACCCTTGTCCAGTCCCACCCTGATGTCTGCCCTGCCAAGATGAAAAACAACGGTGTGGAAATGTTAACCTTGAAACAGTGGATGGGCCACAGAGTTGTGCCTGCTGCCAAGAGCTTCCAATAGGATGGGGATAGAGAAAGGGGCCAGAGCTGTCTACCTTGTTGGTGATGCCAACCAAAGCTGCCCATGGAAAGCCACTTGTCTATGAACAGATCTTTTTGCCTTTGTTTTCCTCTTTGCCGGCTAATGAAGATAATTTGGAAAACACTGCATGTGTTGAATAAAGTCAGAAGAGATCTAACCTCATATAATATTTTTAGATCATAAAATTATTTACTCCTAATAGTTCTAAGTGGCAGTGGGAAATTAGCCATTCTGAATGTGAAACAAATCTTGATTTCCCACTGGGCCTAAAATGGCAAGTCATTTTTTGGATGTGCTTAATCCTTTTTAACTGAGTTGCAGGTAACTTTCCATAGCTACAGGTGGTCCGATTTTGTTTTCTTCATTTTTATGAATGATACAAAAAAAGAAAATATGTCTGAAATTGAACAGAGGAGAATTACCATAGACTTAATGAAGTAACATAAAAAGAGGTTTGATCGCTATCTGTGATTAGAGATTAAGACTTTTTGTAATTAAAGAAGAGTCTAATTTCATAGACTCAGAAAATAATAAATACAGTGGGTCCTTGATATATAAATTCAATCTTTCTTGAGGGCTGGTTATAACTCAAGCTGGTGTACGTCAAGACTGTTTTTCCCATAAGACACAATAAGAATAACCATAATGCACTCTGAACCTCCCAAAGCATCACTTAACTAAACTTCGCATAATAGAAAGGAGTTGTATAATGTGCAAATTTAAAAGAACACCAATAATTTTCCTTGTGTATTCACCAAAAAGTTATAAAATGTGCCTAGTTTACCAGAAACAAAAATTCCCTGCTGTATTCAACATTTAAGTTGACATCAGTGGTCTGCAGGAAGTCAGGATGCTATGGAAGGTGGTTCCTTGAGAGCTTGTTTGGAGGTTTAGCAGGGGAGCGCAGCTACTCGTATACCCTTGACCGAGGAACAGTCCTCCTCTATTGGGGGTGGTCGTCCTCTTCAACCGAGTGCACAGCTTCGGGAGGGACGCTCATGGATCATTGAGGGAGGAAGGGGACACCCGCCTAGCCAGCCAGATCAGCCAAATCAACCCTGGCGATCAATGGGGTGACAGATGTCACAGCCAGATCGCCCTCACATCCTTGAAGGTGGTTCCTGTTTGGAAGGAGAGTCCCTTCTGTAAGAACAGCAGGTACCTGGCTCTCTGGTGTCCTTCTCTCCTTGGGAGAGTCATGAGCCACTAGAACCTGCTTCTGGTTTACTAGGTCTCAACCTTTTCAGAACTAAGAACTGTTCTAAAGTTGTATTTTTCTGCTTTTTTTTTTGAACACTGTTCTGTAGTATCACATGACATGACATTGTCCTTAGCAAGTGAATGCAACAGTTGTCTGCATGGGCCTTCTCTACAAATGTTTGTAGTGCTGTCCAATTTTTGGGGATTTCCTTTATCTCAGCAGATGAGGTGCGCTGGCTGTTGATCCTCTCCCTCCTCTTCAGAAAGACTCTGTGTCCTTGGCTGCCACACTGCTGCTCAGCCAGGAGGGGCTGCTCAGCTTCCTCTGCAGACAGCTCCTCCTAGTGCTCCTCCATCAGCTCCTCAACATCACCATGGTCCACCTACAAGCCTACAGACTCTGCTGTAGTGACAACATCATAAACCACAGGGCCAATTGAAGGCTCAGGCTTTTCTACACAGCCTTCAAAGTCTGTCTTTTGTATAATTTTAGGCCACGGTTTCTTCAGGCATATCTTGCTGTCCTCAGAGACATTGTCCTAGGATTTATCAATTAATGCCACATGGGAAAGGAGTTTGTAATAGTTTTAGAACTGTTTAATGGTTAAGTCTGTATCTGAGGCAGGCTGGAAGCATTTCAGGAGCAATTCCTTGGTGCATATCTTCTTAAAGTTAGCTGTAACTTACTGGTCCATAAACTGCAGTATTAGGAGGGAGGAACTTGACTGAAAGCTATGGGAATTCTTCACCCAATACTTCTTCCATAAATGGGGAGATAGCTCAGTGAGACCCTGTAGTAAATAAAGAAATAAATTCTTCTTCTAAACCTCACAGGTAAGCAGGAGCATTGTCCATGATGAGGGGACTTGAGTGGCACACTTTTGTCTTCTAGATAGTTCCTAATGGTAGGACAGAAAACCTCCATAATCCACTCAAGAAAAGTACTCTTGTTATCCAGACTTTTGTGCCATCTCTCTACATGACTCCTTCTGCATTCTTCATGATTTTATGTTCTCTAGGGGCATCAGAGTGATAAAGCAACAGAGGCTTTATCTTCTAGTCACCACTCCCAGTGGCACTTAGAAATAAAGCTGTCTTTCAGAGGCTGTGGCCTGGCATTTTCTTTTCTTCTGAGTGATGTATGTTCTGGGTATTTTAGTCCAGAAAATCCAGTTTCACCACTGTTAAAACTTTATAAGAGCAAACCTGTCATCATTTTGATGTGTCATATGTAATTTTCAGCAGCTCTTAACAGCACTGGCTTCTTTACCATGTGCTGTATGTTATGGTCCAGTGCTGAAAAAAATGATGAGAAGACCCGATGAATGCAGCTTCAGAGGTCTCATTGAGATCTGTCTCTCTTGAAGTGAGCCCAGAGCTCCAGAAGCATCACCTTTTTATTTAGGACTATAACCTCTGTTGACCTTCACTATTTGTTTAATGCTAGGTTCACACAATTGTTAAATAAAAGGATTACAGAGAGGGGAGGAGATAATCACCAACATCTCAAGTAAGGGTGGAGACATCAGTCAGGGTAAGTTGTTACCCACCTTCTTAAATTCTAGTTTTCTGGAATCCCTAAGTAACAGATTACAACTTGCCTAAGCTTTGTTTATTGTTCTTCGCTTCTTTAAGATGTTAGTTTCTTGTCTCTACAACCATGCCTTGTTATTCTGTGACATAAAATGTTTCACCATTATCACCTACTGATGGATTATGCTTTATGAGATATGCACTTATAGCCCTAGCTTCTTCACAAATTATAAACGTGGATAGGCTATGATCTGCCGCCTGCCTTTTGTTTATCCACACCAATGATGGTCTTTCTAGCACGTCTACTGTTGATCGTGACTTGCTAATCTAACTCCTGTAGCAACACTAGCTTCCTTATGCAAATATTTTCGCCCTGAGATTATAAAGAAGGTAAATTTTGACATGTTGTACAAGATCTATCACCTAAGTGCCACTGTCGTATTTTTCCACAACTTCCTTTCCAAGTGTGACTGATTTAGTTACTGTCGCTTCTTTCCTTAGCTTCTTTCCTAGCTTTATGGAGGCACCTTGATAGCAGTAATCATAGCAATTATATAAAGTGCTGACAGAAATTGTGTCCACAAACACAGCATCTGGGTTCTGACTGACGCATACACTTTCTGCCATCACAATCCTTTGTTTACAACCGCACAATTCGCCAGCATTCAGGTAGTAACCCAAGGCTTAGATCAGAAGAAATGGCCTCCCACCTGTGGCGTGCCCAGTGCTGACCTCGTCTCCCCCTTCCCCTCCCACCATTCCCAATTGCTTTTGCACCCCTCCTTCCCGAACACACACATACACAATACACAATTTTTATTTTGGGGGTCATTACCCCATATCCTTTATTGCTGCCAAAACCACATGGGCTGGGGGCTGGGGCTGGATGGATAGATACCTCTCCCTACCCGTAACCCCTTCTATGTGTGGTTGGAAAACTTTGGTTTTGTTTCTGACTTTTTTTGTGTGTGTGTGTGGATTTTTTTTTTCTGAATAAAAAAAGATTCTAACAACAACAACAAAAAAGAAGTTAAACCTACAATTCCAACTGCAACCCAAGGTGTTCATGTGTGAGGCTGGTCATTACTAAAGGGTCCACTGTATGTTAGAGCTGGAAAGTGTCTCCTCAATAATTTAGTTGTTATAATAGCATTCTGAAAGTAATGAAAATAAAAATGGATCTAAGTAGTTATTGTACCTACCAAATCATGCTCTCATGCAGCAAATTAAAATCATGGCCCCTAAACTGTGTGACACCTTAGGAAAGATTTTTGATATGAGGATAAGATATTATAACAATTATAATCAAATTATTAATAATGTAACTGTTAAAAATGTGAAGCTAGATCACTGAAATTTTGATACATTTCTATTCATTTATCTATTTATTTTTTTCTTTTTAGAGACAGGGTCTCGCTATGCAGTTCAGGCTAGCCTTTAGCTCACTTTGTAGCCCAGGCTGGTCTTGAACTCGCAATGAGCCTCCTGCCTCAGCCTCCCAAGTGCTGAGATTACAGGCATGCGCCACCAAGCCTGGCCATATTTCTTATCTAAGGTCAGAGAAGGGCCCCTGAAGGTTTTCATCTCCTTATCACACAAAGCTGTCTTTTGTCTGTGTCTATAACTGAATGGCCCCTCTTCCTCTAGGCCCTTCCTGGCCAGGGTGCAGGGTCAAGGTGATTGACTTTAGCATCAGTCTGAAGATTGGTGGAGCACACCCTGGGTGTGTTCAGGTGGAGCGCGGAGGCCTGGGAGCTCTGGCCCCTCCTCCCTCCCATCTGGCACTGTTCCCAGCAGCTGTGCACACAGAAGCTTTGCTCAGCCCCACCTTGCCACCACACTGCCAAGCTCAGAGTTTGCCGACCATGGCCTGAACTCCCCAGAACCATGGGCTACCCTAACCCTCTTCTCCTTTATATCACAAGCGTTGAACATCACGTCCTGCAACAGGAAAACTGACTCCTCTCCCTCTATCTCATTCCTCCCTCCCTAAACTAGGAAATCGGCTTATTAGTTAATATAACTTTATCTCTTTTCCTATAATATTTATGTGCATCTTCATTTTTAAAATGTTATCAAAAATATAATACAGAGGAGTACAATGGTCATATGACATAAGGAAACTGATCTGGCATAGTGTGCCATATTATATAGAATGAAAGAAAAACCCAGATGATCTCAACTGACTCAGAAAAATCATTTGACAAACTCCAGCTCCCTTTTATGATAGAAGCACAGAAAAGACAAGGAATAGAAGGACATTTCCTTGATACTACACAGATAACTTATGAAGAACTCACGATAACATCAAACTTATTGGCATATCCTAAAAGCTTTCCCCCTGAGTTATAGATGAGAAAAGCCTGCCTGTTTTCATCAGGGATGTCAATTATTGCTGCATGTTCTAGTCAGAGAGTGGAGCAAAATACTGATAAATATGACAATATGCCTGAACTTTGAAAATGCTGTATTAAATTGTTTAAGCAACTTGCTGCTACTATAACAAATTCCTAAACTGATCAACTTATAAAAGGAAAAGGCCTACTTAGGCTCATAATTTGGGAGTTGTGGCTGGGGCCCCATTGCTTTTGAGATGGCAGCCCCACAGGGTAGGAAGCAAGTGTCAGAGTAAGGCTGTGCACCCCATGGCTTGGAAGAGGGAGGAGAGGGCTGGGACCCACAACCCCTGTTGGTCCTTTTTAGTCCCTTCAAAGACTAAAAAGCCTCTCCCTGGTTCCACTTCTTCCAATTTCTACATCCTGACTGTGGTTCAGGTTGGAGCTTTCATTGGGCTTTTGGGGATTTCCAGATCAACATTACACTACGAGTGGAAGAGTCCACACGCAACACACCGCAGACAGCACAATTCTACCTGACCCAACAAAGCCACTGCCCCGAAGTGCAGGCTCCTTGATTGCTGAGGAGAGGCGAGGATAAAGAATTCGTACTTGGAGTGATGAAAATGGCGAGGAACAGGAGATACTAGTTTTTTAACCTGGATAACATACTAAGTTGTTCACTTTAAAAATCGTCGATCTTACACCATGCGGCTTCCACCTTGCTAATATGTGTGTCATGGAGACAGTGACAGCTGAATGAAGGCCAGCTCCAGGGGATGTAAGTACGCCGCCGCCGGGCAGTGGGCCTTTTCACACTCCATTAGCCGCTTACATGTCCGTGATTTCCGGTCTTCTGAGAACTGGAGCAGCTCCAGCTCTTACCACAGGATTCAGTAGCGAGAACAGCTGAACTCAGGGCTCCCTGTACGCGATTCTGCGCTCCCTGCAGTCCTTCCCTCTCAAGCGATGTAGTTAGGCCGCCGCCTGGTGGTAGATTTTTAAATTTCAGCAAATAGCCTCGCATCTCTTCCTCAGACTGAAGTGGTTCAAGGTCAGGAATACAGAGCTCGGGATCGCTCCTTTTCATAACCTAGATGCCCTGTTTTGTTTTTGTTTTATGTCGGACCCCTAGAGTACCGAACCTGAAGCAAAAGGGCATGTGAGAAGTCCTTATCTGGAGGGGAAACCCTAGGAGAGGCAAAACAGGGTAAGGACCAGCAAGCCTCAGAGACTGGGGACCCAGGCCGGCCGGAGCTCTGAGGTCAGCAGGGCACCCTCTGAGAGCTCTGGGAACCCACGGGGGCAGCCAAAGAGAGGTGATGCAACCCACCCCCCCCAGGGGAGACCCCACGAGGGGCAGAGCCTGGTGACTGATGGGCAGGCCTTCTTAGGCAGGACGCTGAGCCTGCTGCAGGAAATCTAGGAACCAATTAATCTGCTCTGGTCCAGGATCCTACTCGGCCACCACTTCAGCCAATGGGTGGATTCTCCCCAGCAAGAACACTGTGGTCACAACAGCTCTTCTAGAAAATAGCCCTCGGAAGTCAGCCAGGTGGACATTGCCTGCTGGAGACTCTCCGGGTTTAACTGGCTGTTGCGCTTTGCCATTTGTTTACATTTGCAAGACGGGATACGTTTCTGCAGCTTTTCTGTGAGGAAGTGACTGGTTCCTGGAAGATACTTGTTTCCTGTAGCCTTTAGCAATCCTCTGTGAGGTAAGCCTGGCAAATTATACAAGCATTAAAGCCAGGCCTCCTCTTTAAGAATAAATATGAAGCAGATCCACTTGCCTCATCTTTCTGAAAATACAGAGCTCGTTCTACTCTCCGTGGGCGTGTGCAGCTCCAGCAGTGCCACTTGTGCTCTGCACGTGGGCAATGATGCCACATCTGTGTTTTAGAGAAAGAAAACACACTAGGCGATGCTATTTCCACTCACTGGTTCTGCCCTGGCCCCTCACGCCAGCCAGATCAGAATATTACTGGTAAAAACAGCAAAATGAACACGATGCTAAAATGTATTCTTTTGGAATGAAGCCTATTTCTATGAGTGCCTGACGTCGGCATACGTAATGAGCATGCTCACGTGTAGTTGTTTTCATTCTTTCGCCCCCCCCTTCCCCCGTGTCTTGTTCCCCCCTTCGGGTTTGCAAAGGGTCTTCTCCCTGCTTCCTACCACCATTTACTTTACTCTTTCGCTGTATTTTGTGTTTCTTGTGTAAAAGGAACAGTCTCCTGTGTCTGATTTATGTCTCTTAGCATTATGATCTCAAGATGCAGTCATTTCCTTATGGATGACTCAAATTTATCCTCTTCGGTACCAAAGTGGTACAGCATTGAGTATAAATGTCACCTTTTCTTTATCGAGGAATCCCTGATGGACACACAGGCCGCTTCCAGAATTTATCTTTCAGAAGTTGTGCTGCTCTCAGAGGGGGTTCACAGCGTACATCATGCCATGCGATGGCCTCGGCTTCCCCAGGAAGATGCTTCCGAGGAAGGAAGCAGCAGCGCCTGGGCCGGGCTTTCCCAGGCTTCTCCACACCTACTGCAGGAGGGCTCCTTTTACGCCAGAGCCTCACTGGCATTTGTTATTATCTGGTACCATTCTTTCTGGAGTAAGCTGAATTCTCAATGCTATTTTAATTTGCATTTCTCTCAAGGTCAGAGATATTAAATCTCTTTTTTGTATATTTATTATCTATTTTTAATTCTTCTGACAAGTGTCTGCTCATTCAAGTTGTCTATGATTTGATTGGATCTTTTATTTTTGGAGGTCTAATTTTTGCAGGTTCTCTCTATATATTCTAAATATTAGTCCTTTGTCTCAGGAATAGCTGGGAAAATTCATTTTCTATTTTGTAGGATTTTTTTTTCTTCACTTGGTTATTTCTTTTGCTGTGCAGAAAAATTTAAATTTTATATAATTCTATTTGTTTATTCTTGATACTATTACTTGAGAATTGGGACTCTTTTTAGAAAGTCCTTGCTTATGTCCAAAAGTTTTATGTATTTTATTTTGTTATCTTCCAAAAGATTACATGTTTCTGTTTTAATGTTTATATCTTTGATTGATTTTATTTAATACACAGTTGAGGATATGTGCCTAGATTTCATCTCTCTCATCTCTCTGTCTCTGTCTGTCTTTGTGTCTCTCTCTGTGTTTTGGAGACAGGGTCTCACTATGCACTTCAGGCTGGCCATGAGCTCACTTTGTAGCCCAGGCTAGTTGCCAATTGAAAATGATACTCCTGCCTCAGCCTCCCGAGTGCCATGCCTGGCTTCATCTCCTTTTATAATAGCAAGGTCTTTAGTTTTGTTTGTTGAAGAGGCCATTTTCTTCCAGTGTATTTTTGGCCCCTTTGCCAAAGATCATTTAGTCTCACTGTTCTTGGTTAAAAATATTTGCGTTTCGAATAGAACAGCTAAGCTGATTTAATCTTATCTCAAGTGAAATTAAGAAATCAGTACACTCTGATAATATGTATATGTACTGCTCTCTGGTGGTCAGTGGTATTATCACAGGACTCTATTCTTGGTACTACTATACTAAATCACAGAATTTAGTTCTATTGTTATATTTCCCAGTTACATAGATACATGCACACATTCGACACACATGCAAGTTTTTAAATCCTGTTAACAAAATATTCCCATAAATCGGAACATCTTTCAAATTAAATATATCGAAACAAGCCACACTTTGTTTTCCCTCTTGCCAATTTCTTAGAAGAGCTGCATAACAAGAACTTGAAGGTTCCTGTCTTTGAACTAAAAATTTTAGTTCTATTTTTCTTCTATTTTAACTTGGATGCATGGTTTCCAGGAGTTTGGGTTTCGGGGAGAAATTTCCAAATATATCATCAACAGAGTTACTAATTTTATTTTGTCAAAGTAGATGCTTTTAAAAATTAGTTTATAAGTACTGACATCACAATTTCAAATAAAGAAAAAATTAAGAAAGCATTTTAATATGCAGAACAAAGTGTAAGAAAGATCCTATTTTAAACAGCAATAAATAAATAAATAAATAGCCCTGTCCTGAGAACTCCACTGCCTGCTCTTAGCTGTTTCAGTCTCTGCCTACCAGGAGAAGCTGTCCTTCCAGGTTTTCCGCAGTAGCAGACAACCACGTCGAAGCCACTGAGTGAGAGCAGAAGCCTGACAGATTGACCGTTTTTCCAGGTTAGCCAAACTGAAGCTCATATTCACATGTCACAAGACATAAAATATATATTTGGGAAAATTCATTTTTTTTTTCTTTCTAAAGACACCTGTTTTTCCTTTCTTATACCTAAGTGTGGTGAGCATCGTGATAACTGCCAATTCATTCACACGGTGCCACGGCATCTTTCCACACTCAGCCGGCCTGGCCGGGGCAGCCCTTTGTCTCCTATGACAACACCTCCTCGGCACTTCGTCCTCCTCCCTGGCCACTTCCTGTGAGTCCTTTTCAGGCGCGTTGTCTCAGCCCATTTCCACTGTAGTTCTCATAAGTGCATGCAAACGTCATCACATTCATTCTAAAGATTTTCTTCTCGCGGAGAGTGAACTCTCAACCCATCTACACTGGTCATCACAGCCACACTCTAGCTGCTAGTCACCCTCCCTAGTCTATAGGCGTCACTACCAACAAGGGGAGCCAGGAATTGCACCAGGTAAGCAGCTCACCCAGCCCTCCTGTGCACCTTTTGTGATGTTGTTATTAATGTGTAGCAGGGTTGCTGGGGTCCACAGGCGCATCACTCTCAGTGCTCACACATCTTGCTTATGTGTTCCCCGCACGTCCACAGCTACTGCGTTTAAGCTCTACTGGTACAGTTTCTCCTTTTGATCTGGATACGTAACTGTGTATATGGTCTTTCAACACTGAGTCAATAAAATTTCAATCACCCTTTAAGGTTTGTTTTGTTGTTCCTGGAACCAATTAGATTAACATTGGTGTGTACAGTCATTTGAAATAAAATTTTATTAATTTCTCAACTTGTCTTCCCTGTGTGGGACATTGAGAAAAGCACACCGCGGAGAAAATGCTGACAGCTCTGCCAGCGTGAAGAGGTTGATAAAGCCAAGGAATTTGCTTTAGGCACTTGTAAAGGGCTCTCTTAAGGGAAATTCCTAAACAATGAGAACACAGCAGGCTTCCTGATAGACTACAGTTCTCTGAGTTTCCTGGAACTAACAATTTATTACAAACTTGGTTCCCAACAGCAGACATGTATTTCACTTTCACCACTCCATAGACGATAATTCCATCATTAGCAGGACTGGCCTTCCTCTGGGTCCTCTAGGAGCAAGGGCTTTGCCTCTTCTTGGTTGCTGGCTGCATCACTCCAGCCTCCACCCCTGCCTTCACAGGGCCTTCTTTCTGTGTCTTCTCTTCTACCATGGGACCCTCACCATTCATTTTGGAGCCACCTGGTAATCAAGGATGCTGTCCTCTTAAGACCCTTAACTTGATATCTGCAAAGACTTTTTGCCAATGAAGGTCCCAATCCTAAGTTGCTGGTGTTGGGGGCATTGGCCAGAGGTGTGTGAGAGATGGATATGCAGAGGTAAGGAGCCTTTGGAGCCACACACCCAAAACTTCCCAGAATGCACAGTTAGAGCTTGAAAGGTAGCCTGTGGGGCCACAAGTCCAAGTCAGATTGAAGTGCACTGCCATAGGAATGAATACGCTGCTCCTTACTCTCCCCACACTCCTTTTCATTTGAATTCGCCCCAAAGTCAGTCATTTAACAGATCATCGTGACCATCTCCTGCCCTTTCCCTTTCCTACATGAATTCCTCTACCCAGATGACTTTCCTTTATTCTTTGATCCTTACTTCCTGGTCCTATCATTAAGAGCCACAAAGATTTCAGCTGGGGGCTGTCATTTATGAGACTTTCTCACAGCGAGGGGTCTAGGGTAAGGCCCTCTTAGCCTTATTCTGAGTTTGAATTCGACATTGGCCCCAAGTCGTCATGCATCGTTTGTGCCATGCCATGATCATGACCAACAATATCCAGGGAGTAGGCATGGACACATTATCTTAAGGGACACCATTTAATCTACTACAGGGTGCCAACCTGCTGTCTCAGGGTATGGCATCACTAAGGGTTCTGATTATTGTTTCAGTTAGTTATTTGCTTTGCTGTTCAAGCCCATTGATAATTGCCAGTGACGCACTTCAACTCACAGTTGCTTCATCTGTTTTTACTTTTCTATTATCTGAGTTGGTCTAATTTAGCTGGAGGTAATAAGGTTAGATTTCTAGGCACAGGTAAAGTTTTCTGTGTGGTCACCAAGCAAGCTGTAGGAACCCTCGAGCTCAATTCCTGATTTTTGTCCAGGTTTTAGAAGTAAAGTACCAATGGTATAATCAGTAACAGCATCCTCAGCTGCATTTATAGGGAATGCCACAGATCCAAATTTTCACTTACAATGTGACTTGAATTTGTTTTATGGATGATGGATTTTCTTAGCATCAATTTTATGAGTAACTCCTCCATTCCTTTTATTCTAAAGAGAGAAAAAAATCCCCAATAAATATGACACATATTTCTAAACAAGATGATAGGAAATTAACAAGGGTTATTATATTGCATAGTGTTATCCTCAAAGTGGTTACTCAGATTACAAGACACAGACATGCAAAATTGATCAAATAATATAAGCATTAATGATTCTTTTCAATGAACTAAAGAAATTAGTACTACAGTTATCTTAACTATCATTATATATGTATATAATGTATATATATATATATATATATATATATATATATATATATTGTTTCTCTCGTCCTTCTCTACTCTTTTCCCTCCTCCCAGTAGTTCTTCACTTTTGAGCAGTTTCTTTCTCTTTCACAATATCTATTGTGCCTTTTGGATTTTATTTGCTCTTTCAGTTTCTTATGCTAGGGAGATAATGTCATATTTACACATGCAATTCTTATTTATTTCACTTATGAGTATGGTCTCTAGTTGCATCCATTTACCTATAAAAGTCTTGGGTTTATCTTTCTTCATGACTGAGTAGTGCGGCATTGTATAAAACACCACATGATATTTTCCATTTCTTGGCTGATGTGCATTTGGGTCATTTCTAAGATTTAGCTATGGCAAATTGTGCTGCTGTAAACATGGGTGCACATACATTGCTGTGGCATGATGTTTCCATTTCTCCTGTTCTGATGCTGTTCACAGCTTTCCTACCATTTCGGCCCCTCATGAATGGTATCTTTTGATAAATGAAAGTTTTAAAATGTAAAAAGTCTTTTTCTTGGTAAACAACGAAGAAGTTACTACTTAATGAACCTAATGCTGCTTATAAAGAATTTAAAGACAGAAAATATTGCTTATGAGACACAACCAAGATATACAGTGACTGCTTAAATTTAAAAAATGTATGCATTCATCCCTTTCAAAACACTCCACTTCATTTCAAACACACATATCTCGTTCTTCCTTCCACTTTCGGAAGCAGTTAGGGAAGTTCTCTTTTATGTATCTACGACCATCTTATAAATGACCAAAAATATAGTGCCACCAAACAAAAAGGAAGGTTCTTAAAGGATTCTTCTATGTCCTTATCCACCTTACGACTTGAGTGGCCCTGTGAGACTTTTGGCTCTTCCCTAAGGTCAAAATATGATCCTAAAACGCAAACCACTTAAATTGACTCAGAACATGGAGGCACTTACAAACGCACAATAGAATACACTCATCAAAACAAGACAACACAAAATAAAACAAAGCCTTCTAGAGCCACTTTAGAACATGCCAAGAATAAGGCCGGGGAGATAGCTCAGCAGAATAAGCGCTTGCCTGACAAGAGCAAGGTCCTGAGTTCAATCCCCAGTACCTAAATAAATAAATAAGCCAAGAATAATGGGATGAGTATGTTTTAAGCAAAATTTCCAAACAAGATAATAGGAAAGTAACAATGGTTAACACATTGCATATTATTTTCCTTAAATTAGTTACTCAGAGTACAAGATGACATTTAATTGTCCCAAGAATATTACCACGAATCTTTCTTTTTGATGAACTAAGAGGAATTAGCAGTATAAATACCTTAACCATTTGCTTTTTAGTTTTTTTTCTTTTTAGTTTTATTTTTTTCTCTTTAAAATAATAAAAGGTATTAAAAATGGAAAGTATGGGCCGGCAAGATAGCTCAGCCGTCTAAAGCACCCGCTTAAGCTGGGCATGGTGGCGCATGTCTGTAATTCCAGCACTTGGGAGGCTGAGGCAGGAAGATTGGTGCAAGTTCGAGACCAGCCTGGGCTACAAAAGTGAGCTCAAGGCCGGTCTGAACAGCATAGCAAGACCCTGTCTTAAAAAGACAATAAATAAAATAAAATAAAATAAAACGAAATAAAATAAAATAAAGCACCCGCTTAGGCAAGCTTAGGTAACAACAGGGACCACAATTCGATCCACAGCGCCACAAGCTACAACAGCCAGACCCCCAGGGCAGGCTGAGCTAGCCATAACACAAATAAATAAAATTTAAAAAGAAAAGAAACCAATAAAATAAAGTGGAAAGTATTTCATGGGGAATTAATGACAATTTGTCTTTTATACATGTATATACGTATAATTTAAACATTCACTATATTTTATCATACCTTGTGTGTTTCTTGGAAACTCACATATAATATAGTAAGAATGTAAGAAATACAAAAATATAATAAACATTACATTCAGGGTGGAATAAAGAAGTATGTGGAATTTATAATATCAATAGAAAGTCCATGGATTTGATTATCAATATTTATTTTTTAAACTGAATGGCTGCATAAAAATTAAGCAAGCTTGGAGTCCATTAGTTTTCTGCCAACATTTTCTACTTGGGGATAATAATGTAGCCCACAGAATTATTAACATCATTTTGCAAGCTTAGCCTTATTTTTCCCACTAAACGCTCAATAAGAGCTCTTTGTCAAGGACTCTGACAGTGTTGACTTGTGATGATATGAGGAAGGTTGTGGAATGTGTGGTAAAGGAAAAGAAAGCTTTGCTTTGCTTTGGTGATTACATGTTGTGGGCATTTCAATTCATAAATACCATATACTGTACTTTGGAAGATTACATTGGAGTGATTCATTGCTAACAAATTTTATAGATGCTGCCACACTAGGAATTTATCTCCTATTCATCGCAGAAACCACACTATTTTATGGCTGAGATCTCTTATGAGGATAGGCTTATGTGCCATTGTTAATGAAGTCCCATTAAAGACTGAACAAATACGGCTGGTGAGACAGCTCAGCAGCTATTTATGTGTTTTGATTTCACATAAATTTAACTCATTTAAATAGAAAATGATCCAGTCCTTGCTCTCTGGCCCTTGGACGTCTGTGCTCTGGAGCATTTACTCTAGTTAAGACAGGAGGAGGAAGAAAGCTAAATGTGACTGTGAGGTGAATGTCATCCACCCTCAAAAGTTATATACTGAAGCCCGGGCCTTGATGCGTGACATTTGGAGATGAGGCCTGTGGGAGGCAACCAGGTAATGAAGGTGGATCCTTTGCTATGAAATCAGTGCTATTGCAGAAGAGCGATGGAAGCTGGTGCGCCCCCTCCTCACTCCTTTCCTTCCTTTTCCCCTCCTTTCTCAGTCCCATGAGGAAACAGGAGGGTCACCGGTGGTACTGTTGCTACTGGATGTTCAACTTCATTTGCTAGAAGTATGAGGACCAGGCATTTAATCCACCTGATCTGTGGTGTTTTGCAAAAGAGGCTCAAGTCAAGAAATAAGTGTAAAGACATTGCAATCTGGCAGATGTGAAAACGTCAAGCTCATTGAAGCCAGTGCCAATTCTATCTGTTAGGAACTGCTGGGAAATTCTCAAGGTCTGTGAAGGCATTGGCCAAGTGTTTGCAAGTGCCCGACAATGATTTTGATTTCAAAAGAGCAAGGAGCGAGAGTATCACACTCTCTCTCACCTTTTCCCTTGAGTTGTGGTTTAGATTGGGGCTAATCAAACCAGATTTCATTTGGTCAACTGGTTTTATTCCTAAAAATAAATAAGTCAATTTTTCTAAAGGTTATGAGCAATTGGAAAGATACTTGTTTGTTTCTTATGACACAAACTGACACATCAGTGTGGCATTCATGATTCTCAGAATGGACAAATAGCTTCAGAAATATGGACTGAGGGCAGATCTTCCAATATATTGGGCATTTAGAATAATCCATTATCACTGGGTATTAAGAATCTTCTGTGAATAACTTTTATTAATTATAAAGATCTTGTTCAGCGTGCACATACATGTATAATGATAATAAAATAATAGTTAAATATTGATGATTAAGATCAGTACTTATAGCTTACACAACTTATGTAAGACATTAAATAATTATTAGAATAATAGTGGTAGATATCAGTATTGAAAACTAGAAGCACACTGTGTGTTTTATAGATATAATTGAATGCTCTTTTCCTGAGTTTAGATAACAAAATCTCTTGCCTAGCAATCACTTTCTGAAATAGAAATTATTTATACACATTTTTTAACATAAAAATAAAATTCATGGAGGGTAAATAAAGTGCCTGAGGTTTATGGAAATATACAGCAGCAAATCCAGGATTTAAATGCAGACCATTTCACTTTGGGCTCATGCTTTGATTGCCACACCTTATTTCTTCCTCTTTTTGTGCGAAGCCCTTAGTTCAGAGAGATGTTATGGGAGGGAAAATGTTGCATTTGACTATCAAAGAAGTTATGGGTAAATCTATGGATAAAGAAGTAAAAGAAAGCATTAAGTAAGTTGAGTGGTATTGCCTTCACACGCACCCTTCCAGTGACTATGGCTGACTGGAGCCCCTGGCTTCTCTGCCCTCCTCCCCTTGAGTCCTCTTTGCTCTTCTGAAGAAGTCGTTATGCACATTAGTGAGGCTCAAAACTTTTCTGGAGGCCACACACAGTCCCATGAGCCTAAGGTAACACTTACCTGGCCACGTCAGCGATTTCCCACTGAGCAATGAGTCACCCTGGGTGTCGAGGGCTGGCGTGGGAAGGTGCTAGCTGCCTCCTTGCTCGCCCACCTTAGCATCCATCACAGCTCAGAGATAAAGAAGAAAGCATTGAAAAATAAAAAGGTGACACTTTAGGGCCCGGCAGGATGGCTCAGTGGTCTAAAGCACCTGCAAGCACCTGCAGGTAGCTGCAGGGACCACGGTTTGATCACCGGCACCATATGCTGTGCCAGCCCTGCCTTCATGGTTGGCTGAGCTGGCCATAAAAATAAATAATAAAGCAAATAAAAAAAAAAA